>BQNB010016269.1:34542-57633 GCA_026074375.1 Tanacetum coccineum
TTTCCTTAGTCTAAATAATCGAGCTGTTCGTTTTCAATGCACAAAGTCTTAATCATGTTAATGTAAAAATAAATTAGAATAATATAGTTATGGCATCATACTTGAATCTTTTTTTGAAATTCTTGCAAGAAAACGGTCTACTCGTGCTCTAAGTTTCTTTGTTTTCTATTTTTCTGTCATCCTTGCTCTTGGCATGTTTTTATGATTTTGGTGCATATATTATTACTCGTATGAGTAAGTACTGTGACATGTTACCATACCATGACTTTCTACCCGTTTCGTTTTTGAACATAAAGTGCCATCTCTAATTTATAGCATATTAATAAAGGTATCATATTCATGCAGTCATACACCATCAAAAACAGATATAAGCAAGTATAAGCTGATTAGTATTTTTAATAACAAAACACACCCGAGCTCGTACAAAACCACAAAGAGTAGAAGTAGAGAACTGTCGAATGTGTCAGGCACTCCCACCCAAATGGCCAAAGTTGATCAAAACAGATGCGTGATCCTTTGAGGTGATCAATCCGTTAATAGCAGAGCAACAAGAAAATAAAGATTTTCGTAAACCAAAACCAACAATTATTACCACTTCCTAGTATCTAAAATAGATGCTTTCAGAAATTACCATTTGTTGGGGATGTAGAGATCCATGTTATTCGTTCTGCATCATGATGTCTTGTATCGTGTTCTGATAAGTTATTTCGCCATCACCTTTACAACTCCTTGAGAGAAAAAAAGGTTAATTAAAGAGTACACTTTAGCATTAACCTAGGTGAAAATAAGCGACTAAATGAACCCATACCCTTGTCAAAGCCTTGGAGCTCGATCACGGACAACATGAAAAATGAAAAAAAAACACAACTTGGTCTAATATATATATATATATATATAAACTTTGAACAAATATTCGAAAAAGAAAAATACGATTAAAAAAATAAAAAATTACCTAAAGGTTGCTCACACCTTTGTTCATCTTTTTTACATTAGTATATTTCTAATCCTAAGGCCAAAAAGCAATAATACTCCAACACTTTGCGACAAATATATTAGGATGTCCGGTTTCCATCTTTACTAAAACACCATTTATAGTCTTCAAATATTTACAAATAGAAATAAAAAAATCAGCTCAAGGCCTAAGAGAAATACTCGATCTAGCAAACCCGTCCACCACAACCTCAGCTATAGCCAAAATAATCATAACCATAACATAACTTATGCCAAACACCCCTTATGCACCAGAATTCATTCAAATAATCATATCCTAAACACCCCTTATACATTCAAAACCAGCAATTATCAGCAAAAAGCTAATTAAAAACACCAATTTTTCCCTTCAATACTGTACATTATATTAACCCGATTGCTTCTAATGATCACACAGCAAGCTACGACACCATCCAACCATTTCTGACAAAGATCAAACATCATATGCTACCTGATATGGAACTTTGAAAAGTAACCATAAAGCTCCCAACAACACCATAGCAAAGCGATAACTAACATAAGGTTTTATTTTTTGAAGAAATTTTAACTCTTCTTGAACCAATATCAGACTTTACATGAATTTCCCACATATCAGTAGCTTAGAAAACATGAGCAAAAGAATTTAAACTCAAACTCGTCACTAAGTCTCAGCACATTCTTAATTTGATTACATACTTCCTCCAAAGATCTGTTTCTTCCCTAAAAAGTTTGTAAGTTCCTTTCCTGCCATAGAACATAAACTGAAACACCCAAAACTAACCCCTCTGTAAAATGATCCAAGTAGATTTATTAATAGGCCTTTTAAGAAGAAAATCAATGATGTCTAATGTAACACCCCCAAAATGGGTCGCAGCGGAATAAGGATCCGGGGCATGTTACTTCAAGATCAACAGCACAAGATAATAATAGAGAACGTCACAAAAGTCGGTTTAGATGATACATTGGATTTTTAAATACAAGAACATATAACAAAAGCTTATAGCTTTACTGTTCTTTGTTTATTATTACAAAAGATAACATAGAATTCCCCAAAACATGATGCACATAATCTTTAACATGCTGAGTCCAAAAACATAATCCAATGCATACCCTTGGCGATCTCGTGCCTAATGACCTCCTGATAATAATTGCTTAAAATGTCAACAAAATTGTTGGTGAATTGCATAGTTATGGTATTTAAATTAATGCAGTACCGCAGACTATCCTGTGATGTTACAAAATGCCAACAATCACAAAACCAGATTACTGTTGCACATAAGCCATGACACCCGAAGCTCAACCTATATGTGCTATTTTTAGCAGTTAATATGCCGAACAGATTTGTAAACCCGCAACATCCAAGTCCGACATGGTCAACGTTTCGTATTTCATCGACCAAGTGATAGCTACATCACACAAACGGGGAGGCTAAACCCAATAGATCTACTTATATCATTCGCAGGCAAATCAACAAATGCAATTAACAACTACATCATCGCAATTGACAGTTCATGAAAAATGGGCTCAAGTGATGGTTATCCGCTTACTATTAGGCAAACACATAATCAATATATTTAAAACACTTGCGTCCAATTTATAAAACAAAGCATGTTCTCACCCCAAATAATAATAAATTAGTAAAACTGTAAAAGTGGGGCTATGAACTCACCTTGAGTACAGATAGTCCAAATAATCACAGATAAAACGTCACGCAAATCGTGCGATGCAACCTATTTAAATTAAGGTCGTATAAGTACCGAGTACTTAAATTTATAACATTCAATATAATCTTATAGTAGTTACGTCGTGCTATCGTTCGGGCTATCATAATTAAAGAGGTCATGACATGACGTACGAGGAGTTAGGACACTTTAAATCGTAAATCCAACAACTCGTCGATACGCCATCCGAAGAGGCCTCATTATGAAACTCCCTAGTATTATAGCACTTTGATAACCACTCAATATTCTATATAGCATAATCACCGACTAATCGTTTTAGTAAAATAATATTTATAAAGTGAAAACATTTAATATTATGACTTTTTCGTAAAAATGACCTATTTGGTCCGTTTTAAAGGCAGCCCTGATGCACATCGCGTTTCTTACGTCCACAGTCTTCGTAGTAAGACGAGCGACCAAAATATTACTTTCAAGTTTGTTAAGATTGCTACGATTAATAGTAAAATTAACTGTACATTATGACAGCTATTTTATCCGATTTACGGCTTAAATTACGTAACTTGTAATCGGAAATAAATTATTCAGTTTTAATCCCGATTTAGTGATTCCTTCGAGTACGATTTGTTAATTAAAAGAGGTAATTATATTTTAATAAAGTTGGGTCCCGCTGATGAATAGTACTTTTACTGTTCATAGTTAAAAATTACTTTATAACTTTAATTATCGAAAAATGTCGTAGTTATTCGTTATAGTTCCGTTCATATCGATTCTTTTTGATACGATCTCAGTAATTAAAAGTTATTAATCATATTTTATGATGTTTTAAAATATTAGTTGCTGATAATGAATAGTAACTTTTTAAAAAAATAGTTTATAAAAGTATTTATAGTCGTAAAATCGTAATAAACAGTATCTTATTCGTTAGTAAAATTGTTTTTTCGAGTTTCATATCATATATGTAATCGCCATTGAGGCGTATCATAAATTATAATTAAGGGTCAAATTTTCTATATTGAAATCGGAATATTAAACAGCCCCTAAGTATTAATTATGTAATCTTTATAAAAAAAAGCCTTGTTTTTATGTATATATTTACTAGTAGTATTTACTATAGAAAACACTTTAAATAACCCCTACAAAAATTTTTTTTTGGATTTACTTGTGGTTTTTTTTTAAAACTTATATATAAAGTCAATATCTCCCCCTTAGTCCTTGTAAAATTTCATTGCAACAAGTTCAACCCTTTTACTTTCATTATATTCCATGTGAAGATTAAGAAAACTATAAAACCCTAATTTTAATCTAAACATTTTTTTGCTTAAACCATAATTTAACATACCTTTTATATTCACTTTTCATGATAAAATGCTCCATATGAACATAAGAATAAAGTCATATAATCATAAACACAATTAATAACTCATTTTCACATATTAAAGAGGAAAGTCCTTAGTGGTGATTATAGCCAAATTTAACATATAACACGATAAATATCATAGAAATAAAACGTACCAAGGAAATTAAGGAAAACCTTAGAGATGATGTAGAGATGATAAATAAGTCTTAAAGAGAACCGTGTTTAGATTCAAACCAAGCTTACAAGCTTATAAAACCTAGATTAGGTTTTGAAACGCCTAATCTTGCAATAACTTCTAAAACTAACCTTTCAAGAGCTTAACCCAACCCTTGAAACCTTCATAGAATACCTAAAGTATGAGGTGTGTATGCTTGTATAATCTTATAAAATCAAAGTATGGATTTTTTGGTGTTGTTAATTTGTGGCTGTGGTTTTAGAGTGAAAAAAGGGAGAAGAAATAAATTTTATTGTTAAGTGTAAAGAGTATATAACTTTAACTTATGCATACTGTGTTATTTATAGTAAAAATATCTTTTTAACCTAAGACCATTAGGTACTTTCTACCCATGGTCATGGTTAACATGTCAAGTTGATAAAGGTGTAAGAAACTTGTTTCTTAAATATCTAGATATTATGTAAAGTTGAAAAGTCTTGGTCCTATCATCTAATTTTTGGCATAATATACATATATATGATGTTATATTTATTATTTTGTGTATTGGGTATAATCGTGGGTATTTGTTAGCGTATTAGGTTCTGGAACATTCGGAATCGCCAAAAACGCATTTTATCGCGAAACCGTAAGCATTTTACGATAGCCAATAAAAATAATGATGAAAAAGTTATTAATTAACCTCATAATAATCATAGTAACACTTGCTTGATTAAACATTTAATCGTTTATCCCGTTTACATTGATGAATGCATTTTCAGTTTACCGCGATTTAAACTGATAACTTTACGGTTTCAAGAGTAAACGCGTAAAACCCTAAAAAATAATTACGACATATAACATATGTCGTTTTAATGACGCTAAACCACGAGGTGTTATATCGAACCACCAGACTTCTTTAGGAAAATCACATTCGAAGAAGAGGTGTTTGTGACTATCAGGCATCTTTTGACAGAAAATACACCACATATCTACCTTCCTTTCCCAATGACCCATCTTATCACGAGTTTTTAGTCTACCAAGTATAGCAAGCCAAAGCATGAAAGTGTGATGGTGAATGCATTAACTAAACCATACAAGTTTAGACCAAAGGACCAAATCACTATAATCTCTAAATCATTCCAAACAGTAGAGACTGAAAAATCCTTAATTCTGCCATTATTATTTCTCCAAACCACTTTATCACATTAATTCTAATTTGGTATCTGACATTCATGAATACTATAGTTCTTACGTATATTGTGTCAAAATATTTAGAAGATTTTCTTCTTGATGTACAACAAAGAACTTTATGTGATTACTTTACTATGTTCCAACTTGACAAAAGTATGTGACAACAATACTAAATGGTAAAGATTGGCTGTGAACTTAGATGAATACCTACTCAGCGTCAATGAGAGCTAGCATAGCCCATCCTGTAGTTACAACATGAGAGTGATTTCCCTCAAGATTGATATACACATGTACAGATAATATTATCACACTAGATTTTAAAAATCTTATATTTGTAACCAACATCAATATTAATAACTGAATTCTAGTTTTGGCCTTGTTCACACAAGAGAGGTAGCTCTCTCCCCATACACCCAAAGCAACTCGTTTAGACAATAAGAAGTCACAAGCCTTGTGCATAATAGAACAGTTAAATTTCCTACCAGAGGCCACTACTAACCCTTTGACTCCAGACGACGTGCCATGGGTGAAGCAAATTCCCCACGAACCATACTTAGTTATAACCATTCATGAAAAAGACATGATCGGATTCGAACATCTTTAAAATAGGACACTAAACTACATTGCTTGATGCTTTGTGTTAGGAACAAGAAAGTGTCGGTCACTTCCATAGATATCATTAGATAGCTTGTTTAGTTATTTTTTGGAAACTTACTAGGCTAGTTAGCCCAAGGCCCATGTAAAGCCCATGTAAGCCATGTCCATAGCCGACCATAGGAAGTATAAATACCCTTTCCATGCTATGGAAAGGGTGTTGGTTGTTCATTATTTCACACACTTAATGCATTTTTCTTTCATCTTTACTTTCTCTCTCTAAAGTGTTCATCCAACCACTCTCTCTCTAGAATTACTTCTCTTTCCCTCATCAAGTATGTTATTAGATATTCTTCAATTAGTATCAAGAGTCGTGGAGTGATTTGTTTAGTCTTTTTGTTTGTATTTGGTTCATTTTTTTACACCGTACGTCCTTTTCTTTCTTTTATTTTGTTTTCGAAGCTTTTGTGTACACTAAAAGATCATTTACCTTGATAGATCTGATCTAGTATCTTTAAGATATAGGTGTACAAGCTTAGAATCAAAGAAAACAAATTTTTTTTTATCATTCTTGTGTTCGAAAGCTTTAAAAAGAACAAATCTTGATTTTAAATTTTTCGGCTGAAAAACCTTAAAGTTTACATTTTTATTGTTCCTATAGTTTTAGTAACACTAGTTGTACAAGAATTTTTGCAAAACAACCATAAAAAAGGTGTCTTTTTGTGTTTTTAAAATTTTAGGTTTCGGATTAGTTGTAACCGATCTACTAAGGATTAGTGGTAACCGGATCTACTCAACTGATCTACTCATAATTTGTTTCAACCGATCTACTATTTTTAGTGGAAACCGATCTACTAGTTTTAGTGGAAACCGATCTACTATTTTTAGTGGCAACCGATCTACTCTTTTTAGTGGAAACGATCTACTATTTTTAGTGGAAACCGATCTACTGTTGTTAGTTGAAACCGATCTACTAAAATTTTCAAAATTATACGGTTTATTTCTTTGACTTGTAAAATCACGTGAAACATTAACTTATTTTCCCGGTTTTGTCAAGAATTGTAAAATCCCGTATAAGTTTCAAGACATAAAACATACAAAAGATAACTCATAACAACAAAATTACTTTCAATCATCGTTCGATCAAACAGTAATCTTTTAACATTCAAAATTCTCAATGACGACTCTTGCTGACAAAGCGATTCTTTTGAGTGCTGACAATCGTCCACCTATATTGGAAAAAGATATGTACGATTCTTGGAAAAACAGAATGGAGCTATACATGATGAATAGACAACATGGACAAATGATCCTTGAATTCGTTAAAAATGGTCCACTCATCTGGCCTACGATTGAGGAGAATGGTGTGACTAGGTCAAGAAAATACTCTGAACTGACTCCTGCGGATGCAATTCAAGCTGATTGTTATGTCAAAGTAATAAATATCATTCTCCAAGGATTACCACCAAAGGTCTATGCACTTGTTAGCAATCATCGAATCGCCAAGAAACTTTGGGAAAGAATTTAACTTCTCATGCAAGGAACTTCATTGACGAAACAGGAAAGAGAGTGTAAACTATATGATGAATTCGATAAGTTTCTTATAAGAAGGGGAAACACTACATGATTTCTACTTGAGATTTTCACTGCTACTCAATGACATAAACATCTACAACGTGAAACTGGAACAATTTCAAGTGAACACCAAGTTTTTAAATATCCTTCCTCCTGAGTGGAGAAAATTTATGATAGATTTCAAACTGGTTTGGGACTTGCCCACAACTAATATTGATCAGCTTCAAGCTTACTTGGGATAACACGAATTTCATGCAAATGAAGTTCATTTAATGCAGAACGCAACTCAGATCCGCTTGCTTTGGTTGCAACCCATCAGATGACCCAGTCTCCTTATCAAACTCATTGAAACTCATACAAAAACTCTCAATTTCAACCACAAGTTTCACTATATTCGTCTCCACAGTATGGATCACCTTATCAGTCTCAACAATACTTAACTAATCAACCATCAACACCTCTTTCAATCACTTATCCATCCAATGATTATCAATCATCAGTTCACCATAACGTTTATTCTCCATAACCATCCATCCCTCAATTGGAATATGCTCCTACAGTTAACCAACAACCACAACAATCTGAATTTCCCCAACTAGACTCAGGTCTAACTATTCCAGTGTTCAAGTAAAGTGACGATCCCATTGATGCCATTAACCATATGATGTCATTGTTATCAGCCATTATCACATCTCGCTATCCTACTACTAACAACCAGCTGAGGAATTCATCAAACCCTGGGCAACAAGCTAACATTAATGATGGAAGAGTGACTTTACAACCAGTTCAGGGGAGACAAATTTCTTTTGCTTCGGGTACTACTAAGACCTACACTCCAGGAGCAAGTAGAAGCAATTCTGGGAAACAAAGGACTGTTATTTGTTACAACTGCAAAGAGGAGGGACACCTGTCCAAACAATGCACTAAACCTAAAAGGAAACGGGATGATTCTTGGTTTAAGGATAAGGTGTTGCTGGTATAAGCTCAAGAAAATGGTCAAATTCTACATGAAGAAGAGCTAGCATTTTTGGCAGATCTAGGAATTGCAGAAGGTCAAGCCACACAGACAGTCATTACCCACAATGCCGCTTATCAAGCCGATGATTTGGATGCATATGACTCTGATTGTGATGAACTCAATACTGCCAAAGTTTCTCTCATGGCAAATTTGTCTCATTATGGTTCAGATGTTCTCGTTGAGGTACACAATCCTGATAATATGGATAACAATATGATAAATCAAGATGTGCAGGCGAGGCCGTCTTCTGAACAGTCGAGTGTTGTGAATCATTCAGAGACTAAAATAACCAGTGATAGCAATATCATTCCTTATTCTCAGTATGTGAAAGAAACACAACAGGCAGCTGTTCAGAATTCTAACTCCTCTGCACAACAAGATGCACTGATATTATCTGTGATAGAACAACTAAAAAGCCAAGTATTAATTGCACCAAGATTAATCTAGAAAATAAAAGTGTCAATGATACTTTAACTGCTAAGCTTGAAAGATATAAAGAACAAGTTAAAGTTTTGAAAGAAGGACAAAATGTTGATTTAAAGAGCCGAGATAACGTTTCTGATTCATGTGAACAGTCTGTCGAGATTGATCGTCTTAAACAAACTCTTTCTGAACATTTAAAAGAAAAAAGAATATTTAATGAAAACAGTTACTCTTCTTAAAAATGATTTTAAGAAAGAAGAATCTAGAAACATTGATAGAGAAATTGCTTTAGAAAAGAAGATCAAACAGCTAGATAATATTGTTTATAAAAGTGATCAATCAGCACAAATTGTTCATATGTGGACAAAACCATAGTTTTTTATGACCATACCACTAAACAAGCTCTAGGTTTTCAAAATCCTTTCTATCTGAAGAAAGCTCAGCAGTTAGAACCAAAGCTCTATTTGATGGTATGTATTAATAAACACTAGTGCTATTGTGGATTCGGACTCCGAAGAGACCTTTTGCTTGCTGAAAGAGTGTCGTTCTTAAAGGACTTTTTCAAATCAATCAGGATCCATGATGTTAGAAAGAAGTTAATACTTCACCAGTGATTATGCTGCCTATTAACCAACTTCTCAGATTTTGAAAAATAATTTGTTCCATAAACTGGATTATCTGCTAAAAAAGACTTTTGGTCTCAAAATTCTGTGAATTCTCCAGAACCCACTCTTTCTAGTAGACCCACCAAAGTTGAGGTTCCAAAAGAACTTCCTAAAGTCAGCATGGTTAATACGAGTTTGAAGAAACTTAAACACCATCTTGCTGGCTTTGACGTGGTTGTCAAAGAAAGAACCACGGCCACAGCTATCACTGAGGGCTCGTGGGGGTTTGAACATACAAAAGCTTGTTTTAGGGATGAAATAATTCCATTTGTAAAATCTCTAAAGGACTTATTTAATACATTCGATCAATATTTGATTGATGAACTTTTTGAAGTCCAAAATGTCTTTCATCAAATGGAACATGTTGTGGAACAACATCGTTTCGAGTAAAAAACGTTTGAAATCACAATGAATCAAGTTTTGAACGAAAATGAACGACTCTTGGAACAAGTAATTAGCAAAGATATAGTGAACATAATTGTGAATTCTTTTGTGAATAATGCTTCTGTGAAGGTGCTTGAATGTGAAAAGTGTCTCAAACATGAGACTGAGCTTCTCAACAAAAAGGATTTCATTGAAAAAGAGATTTACGATAAACTGTTCAGAAGTTTTACCACTTTTGAAAAACATTGCATCTCTTTAGAAGTTGATACTCAACTTAATCAGGAAATTTTTCAAAGAGACAATTCTGTTTCAAATCAAAGTGCTCCAAGTTTTGATCAATATTTTGAATTAAATGAATTGAAAGCTCAGTCGCAAGAAAAAGACACGGTCATAAAAAAGTTGAAAGAGAGAATTAAATCTTTAAGTGGAAATATGAATGAGGATAAGGTCAAAAAGGACATAGAAGATATTGAAACGATAAATATTGAATTGGATCATAGGGTGTCAAAGCTTATTGCTGAGAATGAATATTTGAAACAGACCTATAAGCAACTTTATGACTCAATCAATCCAACACATATTCGATCAAAAGAACAATATGATGCTTTAGTTAATCAAGTTAATCAAAAGTATGTAGAAATCTCTGATTTAAATGTAAGTCTTCGGGAAAAAGATTTGGTCATAACTGGCATTGAAAGAAGAATTAAGGAAACTAAAAGGAAAAAGTGTTATTTCTTGTCGTGAATCCATGAATAAGCCAAAAGTGATTGCCCCCGTAGTGCATTTGGTAGATTTGGAACCTCTCTCCCCAAAGCTTAAGAACAATAGGGAAGCACATGTAGACTACATTAGGATCACTAAAGAAAATGCTGACACTCTTCGTGATATAGTTGAACAAGCTAGAACCTCAAATCCTTTGGATAATGCGTTAGCTTATGCTTGTATGTACACGAAACAGATTCAAGAGTTGCTAGTATATGTTAGTGATACATGTCCTAGTTCCCCATCGAAGAGTGAGAAGTTGGTTGTCGTCACACCAATGAACAAAGCTAGGAAAGTCACTTTTGCAAAGACTAGTACAACATCAGACAATAACACACAAATTCAAGTAGATGTTCACCAGACTCAAACCACTAACAAACCTTTAGTGCCTTCTACAAATGAAAAATGTTCTACTTATGCTAGCAGATCAAAACCTCGAAGTGAAACAAAGAACAATAGGATCATGCAACCATTAAGTAGTAACCAGAAATATCAAAAAATAGAAGCCTACACTAGGAATGCTAAGCCTAGTCTGACTAAAGAAGATAGTGAGTTTAAATCTGTGTGCTTAACATGCAACAAATGCTATTTTGATGTAAGACATGATTTTTGTGTTGTACAACATTTGTCTAAAGTTAATGATCGTGCTAGAGCTAAGGCTATTAAGAGCAATAAAATGAAAGAATAGAAACCTACTGGTAAAATGTTTAAAAATGTTGGATATAAATGGGTACCCACATGAAGGAATTTTATTATAGTTGGAACTAAGTGCCCCTTAACTAGATTCACTTCCACTAAAATAGTGCCTCCTAGGATACTTGTTAAATCAACTGTAATAACAAACAAAAAACCAAGTAGTGTATATCAATGGAGACCCAAAGAAATAAATCATGCGAGTTCAAGTAGTGCACCTAAGATTGTAGAATCTAGGACTACTAACCACTTGGAACCCAACAATCATATGGGATCCAATGTTTCTATTTCTCCATGCTCTTCAAGTGTACAATACAGGTCATACAAATCGTACCTTGATAATTGGATTCGGGCTGCTCTACACATCTAATCAATATGGTCAACGACTTCTAAGTAAATATCAGCTTAGGACTCGGACTTCAAGAAAAATGACTTACAGTTACTTCAGACTGTAACTCGGTCTTCATTCTATGGCTTATGTAAAATTTAGTGCATAACCCGAGCTTCATTTATTGGCGTCTGCAGACAACACTTCAAGCCCCGTTCCTCAAAGAAAAGAAAGGTGTACGCTTCAGTGCGCTTTATCTTCAAAAGAAGATAAATCTTCTTGTATCCTATGTAAATATATAAGATCATAAAAACATAAAAGATTTTATTTTTATTTTTTATTTTTATAAAAACAAAATAGAAAAATATAAAATCAGAAAAACAAAATACAAAATTATAAAATCAGAAACATATAAAAATATGTATCTCTGGCATGTCTTCTGCAAATCGATAACATTTACGGCCTTAGAAATGTCATTTAATAATGATACGAGGCTGTAAATGAAGTTCGAGCAGAAGTTTAAATGTTTTTAAAACATGTCAAAAATGGCTTGCTATTATTTCAGATAGCAACCCGGTCATCATCTTAAAGGCAAGTATTTCAAAAAGAAAACTTGACCTCATAACGGGTTTTTATTCTCGGGCATGGTCTACTTTATGATCATGCAAAGGCTTGTGTTTACTTTGCAACATAACTGTGCTTCCTATATACACATTAATGTACGTGTCAGTGCATTTCTTTGTCAAAATAAGAAAAATCTTATTTTTATTGGTAAAAAAGTTGTCTTCACAATGAATCAGTGTTTTCAGTAATAACAAAAAGATTTTCAAAGACAATTCGACCACTTAAACAATGACAAAAGCTCTTTAAATAGAAAACGGGTCATTATTTGAGGGGGAGAAATTTTCATCAAATAATCTTTTAAAAGCGGTCTTTCAAATTAAGTTACGAAATAAACGGATAAAGTTTTTGATAATGACAGATAACAAATTAAAGGGGAGTTAACTTATATCAACTAAAAGGGCTTTAGATGTCATGTGGTTTAAATTTTAGGGACTTATTTGAAATTTAAGACTTAGTTAATTCTCACAGAATAGATTTAAGCTTATCAATTCTTCGAACACGATCTCAAGTATATGTGCGTACTAGGTTTTGCTGATTCCGAGGTATCGAAACCAGCAAGGGGAAGGAATAGATGTACAAGAAAGATAATGATTACACGTGATATAATTCATACCCTATTCTCATTTTAGGTCATTCCGGAAAGACAAATGTCATAACCGTAGAGAATATCAGTGTTTAACTTGTTACTTTCGGGTGCACTATTTCATTTCAACTACATTGGGGGTAAGATATCTTGTGATTTCAAGTATCATCATTTAATACACTAGAGGGAAGTGTGTTAGAAGATTTATTCGAAGAGGAGAGAAGATGGTTACCTATTCAATAAATGCATCCTCAACGTTTTAATCACTAAGCTTATTTTTAAAAGGAGTAGAATTAGTTGACAAAAAAGGTACACATAGGTTTGATAAGTATGATGATTCCTTAAGTTAGTCAGTATTCTGTAGAAAGAAATGAGTACATTTGGGACTTAGTTGACTTAGTGTTATCATTTTTCGACTACATTAAGAGGAATTTATTGATATCTGGGACCTTATTGAATTTAGGTGTTATAATATTATATCATGCACTATCGTATAAGGATAATACGGTGATATCCAAGAATTAATAACTTTGGTGGTTTGCGTATCAAATTATTGAAAGAGGTTAATTGTGTTCTTTAGATAATTTAGGCTTTAAACATCAAGACTGCTTGATGCGGCATGTCATATAGGCTTAAATCTACTCAAGAAAGATTGCTGTTCGGGGTAACTAAGAAAAATAACATCAAAAAGGAGAGTATCGGAACGGACAACAGAATAGCTTGTCATGAAATAATGATTGTGTCAATTCTCGGGTTTGAACATATTTTCAGGTCATGTCTCATACATAATCTCGTGAATAAAATAAATGTGTATGTAGACTTAAAAATTTAGGCATTTATATTTTTTTGAGTTATTAATTTTCAAGAATTTCTTAAGTAAATTTCAAAATTTACAAATTAACATACTCAACAACCATATAAACCCTCATAATTTGAGGGGAGCATTAAAAATGTCCTAAACGGCTTGTAATAATTGGACATTTATTTTTTTCCCCGAAAGCAGTTAATTTGAATCAAATGATTCCAAAATATCAAGAGATTTAATATTATTTGATAAGGGGGAAAATGGTGAATTAAAATATATGTCTAAAGATGTGATTTTTTAAGATCTTAAGTGTAACGTTACCCCATATTGTGCTAAACACTTTTGATTAATCGATGCACATATGAAGGGGGAGCAAATGGTTATGTGATTGGCAGAAATGTGGAAGTACCAAAGACTGACCATTTAATTTACTATATTGGAGTTATAAGGTGGTTAAGGTTAGGTATTCATTCCTATTATCCAGCCAGAACCGGAGGGATCTACCCAAGGATATTCCACTAGAAAGTGTAGTAGTCCTTAGGTATGATAAAAAAGGAGTAAAAGTGATATTAAGGGAAAAGTGCTGACTGAGAGTGGAGCAAACTGGAACAACAACCAACAAGAACGTTATGAAGTCTCGGTAAGCGCTGAAGGGGTTAAAGAATTAAAAAGAAAAGTTAAGATAAAGGGTGAAAAGAAAGAAGCCCTCCTTACACTTAGGCAAAAACCGGTCAATACATCTGCATCGAAGAATCACAAAGATGATTGCTGACATTGAAGAGTGACATCATGGACCTAGTGATGCAATGCACAACCCTCCCTAGCCATTCAGAGTTCTCAAAATATTTGTGATTCATTCTCATGGAGATTACACGCATTTCTATCAACTTTTCTTACATCGAGTTAGTTGGTATTGAAAAGGTGGCAGTCTGCTCTAGCCTCGATCACTAAACCAAAGTGCACTATTGAGTTTAGAGCCAAAAGAGATCATCCATAAATCTCATTAGGAAACTTGTCAAAGATTATTTCCTGCTATTTCACCCAATGTGAATAACTGAGAAATAATAAAGAGTCCTACGCAATATCCTTGTATTTTTGGCCAGAACATCCGAGTGATACTAAGTATTCACGTGGAAGAGAAATCATGCATGAGCTAACATCAAACAAGCTCAGTGGTAGTGACTTGTGCGATTTTTAATAAATCAAAAACCTAGTGACAACGTGAAAGCAACAATGGTGTGATTCTATATAATCAACTTGTTCCATGTTATTGATCGCGATTAATGAATCTTTTGTAATTGGATTAAACTCTTGATGTGTCACAAAAACCACTTAAACAAGTGACACGTCGAATGAATTCCTAAATCTAATTTTCTTATTCAATTGGTGAGACAGTAACGTCACTGGTTTTCACTCTTATCGTGCTGTCGCTTTGAGACTTTTTAATAAATGAGAACATGCTGAGTACGAGAATCTAATAACATATGGATTTAGAAAGAATCAAAACTGTAAAGTCTGGAAATCCCTGTCAAGGAGATTCTTCTTAACATTAAACATACCTGATCAACAGGTCGATCCGTACGGATTCGAAGGATACTCCAACAAACAGTGTTATCTGCTTTGAGACGTTTCGGTAATGAGAACATGCTGAGTTTGATGAATCTAATACATATGTGTTAGAAAGATTCGATACTTCAGTTGGAAATCCTGTCAAGGAGATTCTTCTTAAATTGAATCTACCTGATCACAGGTCGATCCTCACGGATTCAAAGGTTACTCCAACCAAACACGGGCGAATGACAAAGCCATATTCGTCCCCCCGCTTTATTGCTAACTGTTTAAATGCAGGATACTTAAATATGGAGGTGAAGGTACCTGATTCCAGCTGTCTCAAAGATTCATAACCACATGCTCATACCTGACCAACAAATATAAAGACATCATGAAAGCTCAAGTATATACTTCAAGACTTCCGCTACTCTGATACCGTATGTCTTTCTTGAAGTGACGAAGTATTAAAGTCAAATAATTTCAAATAAGTTTCCGTCACTCTGATACCGAACATCTTTCTCGAAGTGACGAAGTGTTAAAGTTAATGAATATCAATAAAGATGGTTACACTCGCTTTCAAACATTAAGAACAATATGAGCATGTTGGTCCAAAGTCACAAGATCATAAGAAGGCAAATAATTACAAGATAATCAAATGATGATGCAAGATTTATGATCTCAGGAAGTTCGAAATCAAGTAATAAAGGCCCAAGATCACAAGACCATCAAGCATAAAGGAACAAGCTCAAGCCTAAAGTCTATACCTTAGGGAGAGATTGTTAGGAATTTAGTTTTTAGTGAAGTGATGACCATTATCGATCTCACGAGCCTTTGTAATAGTTAGACAATATTATGTAATAATTAGTAAGCTAACCTGGCCGACTTATAGAAAGCCAAGGAAAGCCCGGCCCGGCCCATCTCATGTAAGTATATTAACCCTCTCCACACATGGAGAAGGTGTTAGTTGAATGCATTTTCTCACAATCTTGTGTATGTTTTTGAGTATGTTCTCCCATCCACTCTCTCTTTAGTTTTCTCTCTCTAAGTTTATAAGTATGCGTGAAATATACAAATCCTTCACCGTTCAACCCTAAACGGTATTATAAGGATGGTGATTGTACAATAATGTTGCGAAGGCCAAGGTACGTTTTCTTTACTATTGTTAAATCTAGGGAAAATTGGTCTCCAAGAACAGATACGGCGTATTAGGGTAAAACCAATACGGCGTATCCATTATATTTAACTGAAGTTGACTAAGTCAACAAAATTTGCCAATACGGCGTATTACTCAAACACTAATATGGCGTATCGAGTCTGGGTATAAAAACCCAGCTGATACACCGGATTGAACTCTTTACACACACCTTTTCACTCTCACAAATTTTTACCGTGAAATTTCTTGGAGAATCAATCATTTTCCTCTGTGTTTTATCTCTCTCGATTCATCATAACGAGGTATGAAACCAAAATTCATCCCTATTTCTATTTCGTCTTTTCAATTTCGATTAGGTTTAGTGTTTGAAATTAAGAATTAGGAGTTATGCGTAGAATCCTTTTATTAGTTTTCCCCTTATCCTCTGCTAACGAGTATGATTTTTTCGGTGTAATGGGTCAAAATGGGTAGAAAGGGAAAACACTTTTTGTTTTTAAACTACAGAGCAATACGACATATCCATTCAAACGGATACGGCGTATTGACTCAAATTTACCCAATCTTAAAACCTCAATACGACGTATTCAGTAAAATGAATACGACGTATTTATCTGATAAAGATCCTGCATTTTCATTCCCATACGCCGTATTGGTTACTATCTATACGGCGTAGTGACTAAGACTAAGCTCTATACGGCGTATCTGTTTACGAATACGTCGTATCCACCCTCAGAACATAATGTTTAAAAGTTTATAAACTTTGTGCTAATCTCGTTGATTCTACAGATATGGCTCTTCCACTAAGAGATCAGAGGCACCAGTACCTTAGGCATGAGTAGGGGTGTTATCGGGTAGGGTTATCGGGTCTTATCGCGTCGGGTTAAGTCGGGTTTTGATTTTAAAAACTCACCCGCAACCTGACCCGATAAGGAATCAGGTTATTAGGTTCGGGTGATAGTCGTGTCGGGTTATGTCGGGTGGGTGATTCGGGTTGTCGGTTGTTACCATAAATGACTAGCTAGTAAGAATCAACCTGATCATTTCAAATTTTATACCATATAATAAGAAGCAAACTGCTAAATTGTTGATCTTTCCAATATATAGTTAGCCATATAAAGATATGTAAATGTTCCCATTACGTTAAGCATCTATTTCTTAATGAATCGCATACAGCTAAGCATTCATTTTCATAATAAGCTCATCACCTCTACAATGATTTTTTTTGGAATTTAAAGTTCTTTATTTTCTCATTACCGATTTGTTTCTTGTTCTTATCTTAAGCTTATATTGAAAGTTAATCAGTGATACCTATTGTTTGGATTTTAATCTAACAATTTGTATACGATGTTATTTCTTAGATAGTGTATCTATTCTTTAGCTATGCGAGCAAATAATTATTTATGGATTAGAGATAACAAAAAGTAAAAAGCATTTAGCCATAACATAAAACTAGGTGACGGTATAATATATATAACTTACTGATGCAGTCACTTTGGAAGTTTGGAGTTTGGACATATATTCAGTAGGTTTTGGAGTTTAGACATGTATTCATTATTTACTGATAGATATGTTTGATATGTAAACTAATTGTGCAATGAGAAATTGTAAAGAGAAGAATGATAATGAAAAAGCAAATCATAACCATATAACTTATCAAGTACTAGGATTAAAAAATATCATTTTAGAAATAAAATATTATTTTTGGGTCTTATCGGGTTGACTCGATAACCCGATAACAATAATTTTCTAACCCGAACCCGACCCGATAGTATTGTCGGGTTATCGGGTTCGGGTCAAAACAACCCGACAAGTTTTTTTAACCCGATTTAAGCAGACCCGATAAGCCTTATCGGGTTCGGGTCGGGTCAACCCGACCCTACTGACACCCCTAGGTATGAGGGATTACAGTATAATAATGCGGATACAACAGATTTTGAGACGAGGTTGGCTAGGATATACATGAGAAAGGTGCATCGGGTTTAGGTATCCAATTTTGGGGGATTATCGGATTTGATAGCCGAAGGGTTGAGTACTAGGATGCTGATGGAGCATAGGGATAATCAGGGGCAGAGTGTGTTCACTAGCCGAGCCTGGAGGTGGTTATTTGATATTAGAGGCCCGTTGGTGCACGAGCTCATTCTGGAGTTCTTTAGTACGTTTAGGTTTAGAGAGGTAGTGCTTGATTTGGACACGGCTGGAGCTTTACAATTTCAGTTGGTGGAGTTAGGAGGCGTATGAGCTAGAGAGAGTTTATTTTGGCCTTGGGATTACATTCAGCAGAGAAGATGCAGACTACTGGTTTTGGTTTATCTTGGGCTGAGAGCGCGAGACGGATCACCGACAAGGGGGATCTGAGTGATTACTGGATCAGGATCTCGTCTGTGGGGGATTTTCTAGGTACACCCCCTCTTATACTCTTATCAAGGTTCCTATGCTGAGGTTGTGCCACAGAATGATCGTCTATAGCATTGTTGGGAAGAGTCAGGCACCTGAGAAGGTGACCGTGACTGATTTATTTTATCTGAGAGGGATGGACGTTGGCTCAATCAACGTACCTTATCTGTTGGCTAGATACTTGAGATTATTTGCTTCTGGGAGGAAGCAGGGGGCGATGATATCTGGAGGTTAGTTTGTTGCTCGTTTGGCTAAGCATTTTGGTTTGTTTACTGAGGAAAGGCTCTAGGGGTTGACGGTGATTGTACAAGACCTCCATGTTATAGATATGGCCGAGTTGGTGAGGCTACATATATACGTAAAGCTAGATGATACATGGGTTTGGGTACCCACAGGACCTGCTAGGCAGGAGGGTGATGCAGGAGGAGTTGTTGAGGAGGCTCTGGTGGCACTAGGAGGTGGTGACGAGGATGAAGAGATTCCTCAGGCTGTGCCACCACCGCCTAGGACTCAGGGTGAGATGATTGCCCGATTAGAGGAGGAGGTGCATGGTATGCGTGAGGCACTTTAGGGTTAGAGAGAGGTACTGGATAGCATGGCTCGTGACTTTTTCAGGTTCACTACATGGACTGTCACTAGCCTCACACGGTTGACGGACAGGGCCGATGTACCTTACACGAGATATTCAAAGTCACTGGTAGAGTACCAGAGACGCACCAGACAAAGGACCGATGATGCCAGCACTTCCACACCCCTGCAGCAGCCAAACCCATGATCCTTCTATCCCTTATCTTTTGTCTTTATCCTCTGTACATTTATATTATTCATTCATGATGTACCTAAACTTAAAACTGCTTATCTTTTGACGTATATATTATGGTATGACGTTTTGACTTGTTTATGCATGATAGAATCAAGCCTGGCAGTAAGTTCAGCACCATAGTTCGTGAGTATGTTATGGAACCTAACACGCTATCCAAATCAAGAGCAGAATTGAGAAGAGAGAGTGATTTCAAGTGTGTGAAAGCTGAAGGAAAAAAGTCTAACTTAAAGACTAGCTGAAAGAAAAGTGCTTCCCGGGAGACAACCCAGATTGTTATTTATTTTTATCGAGTCTATTTTCCCAGACATCAATACGGCGTATCCGCTCCATACCATACGGCGTATTGAATGTCTAGACGTTATCAGTCCTTTATTTTTATGCACTTTAAACATTATTGTCAGTTCTGTCAATACGGCGTATTCATGCACATGATACAGCATATTCAACAGACTGACCTGTATTTAGATACTTTTTACAGGTTTCTCGATACGGCGTATTTTAGTTTATGGATACAGCGTATTGATTTCATGTACAGTTTATTTAGCTTATTTAAATTAACCATAGATACCTAAGATAGGGTATTGCATGTTTTTCCTATATTTTGCACAGGACCTCGCTGAAAGAAAAGAAATCGACTGTTGAGTTTAAAGATCTTGGCTTAGTCTAGGATTAACAACATCAATGAACATAAAATATGTATAGCGGAATTAACATAAGAACAATGATATTGTAACAAGCTTTTACCAAACATTAACCACAACCCCAATATTATTTGATCAAGATAATATGGTTACATTAATGAACTGTAACAGGGATCAAGTAAAACCTTGATTACCTTGAGGCTACACCAACTCTATATACGTCTACATCTCTAACACTTTGTGTACACATACTTTTCTGGATGATAAAAACTATGTGTCTATGATCTCTTTATATAGGGAGAGATCATGACTTACAAAGGAAGATAATAAATACAATAAGGAAACTAAATCTTTTAATCTTTATCTTTATTCTTCTTGAGCATATCTTGTAGTATCTACTGATATCTTCTATCTTTTGTAGAATATTACTCCACCAGCTTGCAGAATCTCTTATTGACGATATAGTCCTTTTCCTTTAATCCTTCTTTGATTTTCATCTTGTTTCATTCGTGTTTAGTCTTAACAACACATAATAACATCCAACAATCTTCCCCAAGTTATAATGAACAAAACCAAATAAGCACAAACTCCCCTGAGTAATATACTAATGAAAACTTCCCCTTAAGCATCAAGGATCTATAATTACAAATCATCAAATCTTCTCCCCTTTTTTCATCATCAAATAGGAGACTACAGTATGCAACTTGATCTTCAACACTACAAACCAATATTGACACATACAACCAAGTATACCAATGACCCAAATTGCCTCCATTACGCACCTTAAAGAAAAATGAACTTGAGTAGTAAAACTTACACAGCATATAGTTTTACAAAGACTAGTATATAAAACCTTCACCTCATGTAGCACATAAATGGTTAAACATTTGAACATTAAGCTTCCCCTAAAACCCATAATGTTAACCATTTCTTGAATCTTCAATTCTGTAGGCTCTATGTAATGATTACTGATGAAGAAAATTAAGTATAACAAACTTGATGTTGAAGTATAACAACCCAAACTTGTGTCTTATATCTTGTACTATCCACGTGACTTCGAACTTATAAATAAATATGTGAAATATAAGTAGATCGCAACCTCTTGACAATTACCCTCATCTTCTATGAGACACTGAGCACAACAAGGTAACTCCTTAAAGTGATAGCAAATATGAGCATTGAGCACCATAAGAAAAATCACACACCTTAGCTAGATTCGTCAAGTCTTCATTACATAGTTTCTAAGCACGAACAAGTTACCTCCAAATGTTGTAAGCCATTTGAGATATGATAAAACACAAACCCAAATAATTCCACTTCACTGTCAAATAAGTCATAAACAACCTTCTTCGTAACCAATTAATTCAATAAAATACGAGCCTTTTAAACTTTTGAGAATATAAAAAATCATAACCAAAATCTAAACATTAATGGTGTGTGTTTCCAAACCAACCAAGATCCAAATACCATGTGTTGTCTGATATGTGATAGAACTAGCAGCATTAACTTCTTTTATCGGACAGTACTAGCAGTACAAATTAAAAACAAGCAGTACTAACTAGCAGTTAAAACTGTTTTAACATTCTAACAGTTTTAACTTAACACTGCTCTCATTATTTTCAACCCAAGCAGTACTAACCGGAATTCAATTCCAAACAGTCGTAATCTTAAACATGTAGTAGAATCCAGCAGCACAAACAAACAATGAGCAGTATTAACTTTCTATAAACCCAATGCTAGCAACACTTACTTTTTAATACTGGCAGCAGTAACCAAGTTGCCAATAGTACTAACGAGTCACGCAGCAGTACAAACTTTCCAAAGCTAGCAGTACTAATCGAGCAGTACTAATAAACATGACCAGTACTAACCTTCAACACCATTGGCAGTACTAATAATATAAGAACGGTACTAAGCTTCTTTTGAGCCCAAAATTAGTACCAACTGCTAACCTGCTGCATATGACATCGACTCCAAAAATACACCATGCTGCTTCTTTATTATGTCGTTCACACCATATCATAACTAGCAGCTTCATGAGAAACCCAAATAGATGGTTTGAAATCATCTCTTCTTCTTGAATCGTAGCAACAATTAGTTGAATCATCTCATCATAGTACAACCATGTGTCTTCTACACCTTTTCATCTTTTACGAATTAGGGTTTTGTAAAGATTTCAATTGATGTATACGAACCTGTAAGCATCAAAATAGCAACAATATTAAAAACCCTAGTTTCGAATTAAGGTTTCACCAAATCATCACGACACCTACTACTTTTTCCATGACGACCAGAAACACACCACAACATCAACAATCACGGCTGACCAAAAGCAATAATAGTTGTCTGTTTTTTAAGTATAAAGACAACACTTTTAAGTGTCGAGAAAACCCTAACTTTACCAAAATCAGCCAATCACTAAAAACAGAACATACGTCCATCTTCACATCATAAACATGACACCAGAAACCTTGTAGATCCTAGATATCACGAGCCACCAGGCTCTGATACCAATTGTTGAGATCGTTTTAGCCCATCTAGGATATGTTTTACAGATAATATAAATATGCAGAGGAATATAAAGAACAATATATTATCAAACAAGGTTTTTATTCTCATACATTTCCACCTTGCCCCAATTCTATACCTTGGAGCTACTAACTAACTAACTATTAATCTAACTACTAACTAAATGTGTACACCCACATGTTTTTCTAGACTC
>BQNB010016269.1:58588-71888 GCA_026074375.1 Tanacetum coccineum
AGTGCAATGATTTCTTCTCTCGAGGTGGCATATCATTCTTAAGACTTAGGCGTTACATCATCCTAAGACCTAGACACATTAATTCTGTCACAATTAAAGCATCCGCATAAAGCATCCTTATTTGCTGATTATAATATATCTTAGGGATTAAAGCAATGGTGATCTTGTTAAACCCTAGCTCATAGAGACTTTACTCACTTATCGCTTAATAGAAATTTATACACTAGTAGTCTACTTGTCCAACTATCCAATGGAATCAGAACGTTACTTGTTGAATTATCTAGGTCACCTGCTAGTCAACACTATCAATAAACCATTGGCAATATCCAATTAACTAGTTAAGCCCAAAGCGTATCCTAGACACAAACTTAGAAGGACAATATTTGTGTAACTATAATTCTAGATGTATAAATTACTATATGGAGAGTTATCCCGGACTCTAGATCTACTTGGTCTGCTTCACTAGATCCAGTTGAATGATAGGTCGCATACAAAAGCGTGTAAATAAGTATAAATTGATAAACATAAACAAGCATACAACGATAAATCAAGAAATCGAGATAAACGAATACCAAACATTCAGATCTTCATAATAATGGCTAATACCCAAAGGTATTAGCCTTCAAACGTCATAATATATACAAGAGCAATTATTTAGCCAAGGTAAACTAACCGAGTTAACGAATGATACAAAAAACTAAATGATTACTAAAGTATATGGAATTACACGATGTCTTCTATGGAATTGATAACGTTGCTTGACCTTTTCTGCTCTTTTTCTCCTCTGAAAATCGACTTTTATGGTTTAGGTATCGAGAATATGATTTAGCATTCTGAAAACTCGCTTTTGAGTTTTCTATTTATAAGGTTTGGATGTCGGTTGGATACGGCGTATCCAAGTGTTAGATACAGCGTATTAGGGATTTCTTAGAGTAGGGACCACGCTTGATATCTTCCAGAATATTATATTGATTACATACTTTGAATACGGAGTATTGAGTCTCTCTGGATACGGTGTATTGAGCTTATTCCTCTATGGTCTTTGGTGAATGCAGGCATGGATACGACGTATCTTCCTTGATGGATACGGCGTATTGGTCATCAGAATAGTAATCTTTAAAATATCTTCATTTAAGCTCCAAAATGCGCGCCTTTTGCTCTCTTTCACCAATTACTCCATAATTACTGCAATTCTCAAATATAAATGATTAAGTAACAATTCTTTACAATAACTATACAAAATGGGTTAATAACATGGGATAAATGATGCTATAAAATAGATGTTATTTGATGCCATCAGCGCCCTACAGCTTTCTGCTTACATAATGGATTAGGGCTTGTTTCCCATGTCTTTCCACTAATAAAACGGCGCTGACTGCTTCGCAGGCCGCTGATAGATAGACTATGAGTTCTTCTTCCTTCTTTGGAGCAGTTAAGGTTGGTCGTTCCGCTATCAATTTCTTCATTTCCTGAAATGCTTCTTCGGCCTCTATTGTCCAATGAAAGTCCTTTTTGTCTGTACACCTTTTGAGAGTGTCTAGGTAGGGTAGGGCCTTTTCCACTGCTTTAGAAAGGAATCTGTTTAAGGCTGCAAGTTTGCCGCGTATCCGTTGCATTTGTTTCAGGTTGGTAGGTGATGGCATGTTTACTATGGCCTTTGCTTTCTCTGGATTTGCTTTGATTCCTTCGGATGTAACTATATATCCCAAGAATTTTCCTTTCTCCATTCTGAAGGAACAATTTTTAGGATTTAGCTTCATGTTTACCTTTTTGAGTGTTAACAATGTTTCTTCAATGTCCTTTATCATTTCTAGTTCTGTCTTACTTTTGATGACCATGTCATCCACATATGCCTCCAAGTTCCTTCCCATTTTTCCTTCAAAGATGGTGCCGACCAATCTTTGATATGCTGCTCTGGTATTCTTTAGTCTAAAGGGCATTTTTGTGTAACAAAAGACTCCTTCATCGGTATGGAATGTTGTTTTCTCTTCGTCCTTTTTGGTCATTTGTATTTGGTGGTATCTCTTTGGTATGTGTTAAATCACATACCTTTTCTATTATAAAAACGAGCCCAAATAACCAAAAATGTGTAAAAAATGCAATGTATATGCTTGTTTTTGTGTTTGTGTATGTGCAGGTAACAGATATCAAGAAAAGGACAAAATAAAGACAAAACCTGACAAAACCAGGCACAGGATCGGAAAGAGCGTGAAAAACCTAAAGCCGAAGGCGTACCCATTTTCTATGGACCAACCCGGGCCCACTTAATGGGCCGGGTCAGCCTACAATTCTTAACTTAAACCAAAGCCTTTTAAATCTTTAATCCATTAAGCCTTAAATCCATTATCTATAAACCTTTACCTAAATTCCTGGCCCAAATCCAAATTCCAAGCCCAAGTCCAAAACAGATGTATAAAACGTTTGGTCAAACAAGGGTCAAAGTCAATTTCACTGTATCACCTTCACTTTCCCTCCATTTTTTACCCCACACAGAGTCAGGGTAAATCCTCCCAATCACACGTATCAAAATCCTTCTAGAAGTACAAATACTGACACCTCTGACACCCTCATAGCCACGCTGGCAATCCCACATCACCCCATTGGCTAATTTAACGTGTACTTGATCCAACGGCTTAAAGATTGAAGGTTAGAGGCGGTTAATGATTGGAGGGCCAAGATTAGAGTTGGGGGAGCATCTCAAGAGGCTAGAAGGTTCCTCTCATCCCTATAAATAGAGGGCTTGATCACACAGAGATGGTGGAGGATTTAGCTTAAGTTTTTAGTAATTTAGTAGCTTATAGTAGTTTTTCAGCTTAATTTTCATTGTAATTTCCTTTTCAAAGTATTGTAACCATTTGAATATTAATAAAATTCTGTTTGATTTAAATTCGAGTTTAATTCAAGTTTTCCTCTTATGCAATTATGATTTAAGTTGTTCAAATTAATTCAATAAGCCTCCATAAGCTCTTCATTACTACTTAAGCTAGCTTATTCTCAGTTAAGTCTTCAAAAGCTTAACTGAGATTGTATCTCACTTAAAATCTCACTCAAAAAGACCTCAGCTTAAAATTTGGATGATAAGCCAGTTTGGGAAGGGCTTATAGACCTCACTAGCTTGTGAAAACAAGCTAGAGCTTGTAGATTTAAGCTCTAAATGAGCAGTTGAGCCCCTGTTTAGCTGGGACAAAGGTACTTGTTCTATTTTCTTATTTTTACTTAAATATTAGCTTATTACTGTTTTGCTTATTTCCTGCTTATTGTTGCTTAATTATGCTTTTATTGTGCTTAATCTGTCTTCTATTAGCTTAGTTCATTTAGCTTGTCGCTTATATTAATCTGTTTTTTAGTTCTTCTTTATTTTGGTTAAAACTGTTAAGAAAACCCAAGAATAAGCTTATTAGTGTAGCTTATATCTGAGTGCTAATTTCTCTAAGTTTAGTACTTAATTGTTCTTTAATTGCCTCATGCTTAATCTGCTTCAGCATTTAAGAGCTTATTTGAATCTGCCTAAGCTTAAAATTGCTTTTAAAAGTTTTAAAGGGGTGTTTGGCATAAGGATTTTTTATGTGGTAAAACAAGGTGAAAACTAGTTTTGGTGCTCAAACAAGCTTTGGCAAGCTAAAATAAAGCTTAAAAGTCTATTTTCTTAAGTGGTTAAAGTTTGGATCTTAGCTTTTAGGATTAATCTATTCTTAGTCTGAATCTGTGTTGATTTTATGTAAAATTAAGCTTGTTTGATTTAGATCTTGATGAATAGCTTGTTGGTGTCATTTTGATGCTAGTTTATGGTCATAATGCAGTAGAAGGTTGTTAGTCTAGGTGTCATTTATCCTTTGAAATCTTAAGTAAATTTATGTCTAAATATCATGTCCAACTCTGAGTTCGAAAAGTCCAAATTTCAATCACAAATTTAGAGTAGATTAAGCTTGTTTCAGGATCTAAGGTTGGTAGTGTAAGTTCATTAGATATTAAACTTCATCTGTTTTTAGCTTTTAAGTGTTTACATTAGCTTTTTCTAGCTTAATTTTAGGGCTGCATTTTGTTATTTTCAAACTTCAAAAAATCCAAAAAAATTAGTTTAGGTAAACTGTCAGTTTTTAAGTCTTTTTTTGAGCTTATTTCTATTCCAATTTTCTTAAATCTTGTTTTTATGTGTTTTTTGGAAGCTAAACTCAATCTGTTTTTGGTCTACTCTTTATCAATAATGCTTATTTGATCTTAAGTTCAGCTTAAAATGGGTCATTTTCCCTTTGAAAACTGTTTGTTTAAGCCAACTTCCTTTTAAGCTTTTAAAAGCTTTTCAGCCAAAATTGTTAGTAATTTCCTTTCATTGAGCTTATTAGGCCTAGCTTTATGCTTGTGCTTAGCTTATTAAGCTTTGCTTGAGCTTATTAAGTTTGCTAAAAGCTTAGCAGTCCTAACTACTAAGCCAAGCAGTACTAACTTCAAGTTACAACTGCTAATCTTGTTAAGCTTATCCTTAGCTTATTTGATAACCATTTCCTTTTCCTTCATGCTTTTTAGGTTTAGGTCTAGCTTATCTTCAGTTTTTAGCTTCTCTTTAGCTTAAGGTGCCCAAAAAAAATTCCAACCAAGTTGTATTTAAATATCATTTAGCTTTTATCAATTCAGTTATATTTAGGTAGCTTATTTCTGGCTTATTAGTGGTTTTTAGAAAAAGTCATTTCATTAAAAGTGCTTATTTTAGTTTGTTTTTTAGAAAAATGATTTTTTTAACTTAGAAAAGTATAAAGTAACTTAAAAACTCAAAAAACTATTTTTAACTATTTTTAAAATTAAATTCCTATTTTTAAAATTAAAAATAAAGGCTTAAAAATGAAATTTAAAATCTAAAAGTTTGAAAATTGATTTTTTCTGAGTAAACCTAAAAGTATTTTATTCTAATGCGTAAAAACTATTAATTTGTATTTTGCTTGAAACTTTTCTATTTTTTATGATTTTTTTCGAAATTAAAACTGTAGAAAATGAATAAAATAATCTACTGAATAGAAAAATATGAAAAATTCAGGGAAAATCCTAAAGCAAAACTAGAGGTTCACAGAAAAATAAGAAAACTTACCCAGCTTATCTAATAAGCTGGATAATTAAGCTTATATGATACGGCTTATATTATAGGCTTAAGCCCAAAGAAAGGTTAAAACTAAATTATGTACAATAGCTCACGGATGAGCGCTATTGTAGCACAATGGTTAACATGCATGGTTTGCGAGGGAGAGGTCACGGGTTCTAGGTTGGTATACACATTTTTTGAACTTTTTTTTATTTTTCAAAACTCAAAAAACAAAAGTTGTAAAATAAGCTAATGTGAGCAACTTTAATGAAAGCAACATAAGCTCTAATCCAAAAATAAGCTCTTAAAAGCTTTTGAAAGCAACTGTCAACAGAAAGTGAGCTTTTGAGCTCACTTTTGCTTATTTTTACTAAAAGCTTTGCACATACTTCAATATAAGCTTAAATTACAAACTAAAAGCTAACATATGAAGCTTATGATGTCTACAAGCTAAAAATGAAAAGCTACTTGAGCTGAAAACACATTAAGCTAACTGAAATAGGAAATTAAAAAGCTAAACTAAGAAGGTAACTCAAAAAGTTCAAAAATAAGACAAACTCTAATACTCAATAAGCCAAGACAGAAGCTGAGCTTATGGAGTATTAACTAACCTCTTATAAGCTATGAGTTCAAGTAATAAAAACAGGTCTAATAAGCTAAGCTTATAAAATTAAAAGCTAATCTAAGTTACTACTGTTTTTGGTATTTTTGGAATTTTGATGACTTTAAAGAGTAAATTAACCCTAACAATTAAGCTAGATAATGAAAAATAGAACTTAATCTAAACTAAGCTATATATAAGCTAAGATTCTACTAAATTTGAAGGATTAAAAACTATTAATACTAGGCTAAATTAAAGCTTAAAAGACAGCAGTAGTAACTGAGGTTACTACTGCTGATGCACTTTACCAAGAGACACAAACTAAAATGCAGGAGACAAAGGTTGTCTCTACTGCACTTTATGCACTCAATGAGTGTAGATAAACTTGTCAAAAACAAATTTCAAGCTCACAAGAGCTTGAATCAAATTTAAGCTAGCAACAGATAAACAACAAATTCCCCTGGTGCACAGCCAAACATAATAAGCCTTAAATTGATTTTTATCTTAAACTAATCCTTCAATCCTTTTTAAAACCTAATCTAATATGATTATCAAACTGACAAAGGCAAAGATCACAACTTAGTTTGACTTTAAGAGGTCAAACTGAGTTATACCAAACACTCCTTTAGAAAGCATAAAATCCAATTAAGCTTATGAGACTAAAATCCAATTAATAAAACCTTAATACCAGATATCTAATAGCTTATTACAAGCTTAATAAACATAATTCAGCAATCACTAAAGCTAAAATCAAAGATCTAACACTATGCTTAACTATTTTTTTGGTTTTTTATGATTTTTAAGATAATATGTAGAGAACTAAGATCTAATCTACAATGACTAAAAACAGATGATCAAACATGATTAATAAGCACACAAAAGCAATAATAAGCACTAATGAACACTAGTTAAGCAAATAAGCACAATTAATAAGCAACTAAGCAAGCATTAGACTAGAAATTAAAAGACAAAGGAATTTAAATGAAAACTTACAAGTTGCTTCAGCTAAACAGAAGCTAAGTGCTCATAGAGCTTATCTACTAGCTCTAGCTTATCCTTATGGATAAGCTAGTAAAAGTCCATAGAAGCTCTTCCATTATTAGCTTCTCTTCCAACAGTAAGAGTCCAAAGCAAAGGTACTTTTAGCTGATTTTAGGTGTTGAGTAGATTAAGTGAACTAATAGCTCAATCACAAGCTTATAGACTTGTGAGAGCTTTATAAGAGCTTATTGAGAGCTTATGAGTCATTAACATGAGAACACTAGAGTTATTTGAGAATTTATAACAATTGTATTAAAAGAAGACTTAATTTCATTTACTAAAAGCTTGTTACATTACTGAAAAGAGATTACAATTGGAATTTAAAGAAAATACATGAAAATTTCATAAGCTAAACTAAATTAAGCTAAAAAAAATAAAGAGCTAACTAGATCTTTGTGTGTGTGAAATGTGGGACTATTTATAGCCTCTTGGTGAACCTTCTAGTCCTTCCTTGCTTCATACGCTCCCTTCCATCTCATCCGTATGATTTTCCAATCATTGGATCATAATTGTTGGCCGTTGGATCAAGTTTGTGTACACACGGATTGCCAGCTTGGCAATCCGTGATGTGACACTTGTGTGCTTCTTCTGAGTGTAGATTTAGTGTAAAAATCAGCTCCTTGTGTGTTTCTTCACATTGACGTGGCATTCTCCTTGTGGGTTTTGGCCAATGATATGCTTGGATGACAACTTAACTCTGCCAAGGTGTACTTTGTCCCATGAGTTGTCTATTTCACCCTTAAATTGATAAAAGCCCTTTGTTTTGAGGAGAGGGCACGTTTGGGAAGATGATGAATAGTAAAAACATTTTTTCGCGCCTAAATTTAACTGACAGGGTAAATGGGGTGTGAGTTTGTGGTATTGGCAAGATCAGTCCCTCTCTTTGTTATGAAAGTGGTGTAAAAGTTTTGAATATGGCAAAATAGGTCCTTGGACTTATCATTAAGGGTTATGGGTTAGGGCATTTGGGCCGGGTAAGGAGTTTTTGGTTTTGGGCTTGGACTTATGATTTGGTTAAGGGTTTTTCGGGTAAGGTTTTAAGGTTTTAGGCCCATTAGACTTAAGGGACTAAACTTGAAGGACTAGTATTGTAACTTTTGGATTTTGTCATTTTGTGGTTTGACTTTGGTTGACCAATAGTTGACTGAGAGTTGACCACTGTTGACTTTTTGTCCTTGGCTTTGATTAATCCCGGCTTCTTTTATGCTCTTTCGTTTCTTGTGTCCGTGTTTGTTCGATTTTGACGGTTTTCTTGTGATTTTTGTCTTATCCGTACCTACATACACAAAACACAAAAACAAGCATATCTTTGCCATTTTTAGTATGTTTTTGGTCATTTAGGGTCATTTTTTGTGTTAATGGGTATGTGTATTTTACATTTATCAATAGTATGCATAGTTTTGACATTTTATTAGTATATAAATGATTTTTCTAACCATTACAACACACATCTTTTGTAAAATAATATATGTTTATAAAAGGAATATAATTATGTGTGTGTGTGGGTTAGAACAATGCAAGCACAAGCAAAGTTTAACAACAAAAATACAATTTTTTTTTACTTAAATACTAATATATTAATATGATATTTTCGTTTGTTTAACCAACCCAAGGTCAAACAAAACAAGACGATGAAAAGATTTAGACATCTTGTTGGAAGAGAGTTAATGTGTTGGAAATATTTTAGTAACGGATTTTAATATATGATCTTAGGACATTATTTTTTCACACACTTGACAAAACTATTTAACTCTCGTTTCTAAATGGGTTACTACACTCAAAATAATCTACAAGATGTTTATGTAACAATTGTAAATATAGTGATCTATGCCTATATGCAATGCACAAACTAGTAACATACAAATAGCATACATGGAAAACGTGTTTAGATATATAATTAGCTCAATTACAAATAGTAATGATTACTTGTTAATATCTATTAACAGAGTTGAAGCAAAAGTTAAACACACATAATCATCTAGCATACACATAAGGATATTCGTCGTCGTTTTGTGTATTAGATATAACGATGTATACATAGCTTGATTTTATTTGAAAACAAAAATAGTTTCCTCCCCATTTTAAAAATTAATCAATATCAATGTTTTTAAAAGAAAATGTATGGATAAAGGGATCTAAAGAAAGTAGCCCCTTCCACACAACTTAAGGCAGAAACCGGGTCCTTTACATATGAGGTGCAGAATCAAAATGTTGAGTGATGACATTGATGTACGGACGATGCGCACGCCTTAGTGATGCATAATGCCATAACCTTCAACCCCCCCACAGCCATTCGGGTTTCATATTAAATGAATCGTGTAACTTATTGGTCATATGGAGATACATCCCACCGGATTTCGATGTGACTTTCTTAAATCCCAGAGTTAGTTAATATTGAATAACGGGTAGGTACAGTCTGGCCCCCTCCACAGCCTCGTCTCGTTATTACTAAAAACCAAAATCGAACTAGTCGAGTATTGAGCCAAGAGATATCAAATTAAAGTTTTTTTGGACACAAGTGACATTAACTTATCTTCAATATTTTTCTATCTAATGACATAACACTTGATTAGAACATAACTTAAGTTCACCAAGTATGATTGACAAGAGTCCTACGCATTTATCCTTTGTAATGATCTATGCCCTGTAAAGAATATTCAAGAGTGATTACTCTTTAGTATTTCACATTGACGGAAATAGTAATACTTCCTAGTGTCATCACAAACAGCAATGCAGGTAAGGTGACTTGCGAGAATTCTATATGAAATCAAGTGTTGTGTCAACTGGATACTCGAAATAAAGCGGTAGTCCAGTAAAATGAATTGATGAACATAATGCAAGAAAGATAGTATACTATCTGTTTCATCTCATCCTTTACCGTTTGTTGTCTGCTCTTTGACGTTCCACAGGTTAATGACAAATTAGCATGATGGCTAATCTATATACGTCTGTCTTAGAGATCCTACGACTTTCTCGCTGGTAATAACCTGTTCAAGAGATTCTTATGATCTACCTGATCAACAAGGTAACAGTATTTATTACCTGTTAAAACGGTCCTATACGCGAAACGGAGGATAATCTAACAAATCACGAATGAATAACAAAAGCCCATTTTCGTCCAACCCGCTTTTTTGATAAACTGTTTTATTCAGGTATACATAAAGTGGAGATCGGTTGATGATACAATTCCGTGGCTGGAGTCGAAATTGCAAGCCGCACCGGTAGGAAAGGGTAACGCAAGCATATTGGTTTAAGTTTAAACATTATCACAGGCATATGGATATGTTAGAACTACTAAAAAATACAATAATGTCTAGTCTAACCCATAACTGCTAAGGTGGGTTTGTCTCATACCCCAGTGCATGGGCTACAGTCTAAAAGCTATTACCCCATGCCCGCATAAGTCTAGGCACCTGTCTGACAAATGACAAAGTGTGTTACAAAATATGACAAAATAAATAAACATACATTCAGGGGATGAATAACATAAAAAGCATAAGTAACCACCAAGATAGAAAGTTAATAAGGTTACAATCACATCCAAAAGATAAAGTTGCTTAGAAATCACTTAAAGCCCGAAACACAAGGCTAGTTACATAAACAAAATAAAATAACAACAATCTAAGGCTGGCCTAAGCAGCTGAAGGACCTCCTTTCTCAACGAACTTCTTCTTTTTCTTCAAATGCTTTAGAGTGCTAGTGTGACCAAAAGTCCCAGATGATGAAGCAGAGTGTTGAATATGGGTGTTAGCCCTTAAGGACGCGGCAGCAGAGGAAGTATGGTGGGAAGATGTCACCCTGTCAGACTCAAGTCGAGCGATGTCTTGCAAAGAGCTCTGAGAATGTTGAGACACCTTGTCCAAGAAAGGGAAAGTAGTCTCAGGAAAAGCAGTAATGACTCTATCAAACTTCTCATTCGCATCGGGAATGAAACCAACAACCTTCTGAGATAACCCTCTAAACTCCTCATCAATGTGATCCATACGCAACCCACGCTCGACTCCAACACTAATGGTTGTATTCAACACACCCGCAAATGCTTGGTTAAACTCACCACTCTTAAGGAACTTCTAAACAAGTGGAGTGAAATCCGATTGAAAGAAGGAGGCAATGCTATCCTGGATCTCCTCAGCTTGCCTCTCACGATGCTCCAACTATGACTTAGTCCCTACAAGCTCTTCCTCAATCTTTGCCTTTTCCATGGCAAGAGTGTCCCTCTCATTCCTATACTTCCTATGCTTCTTATCCCAGCTACTAAGCTTATGTCCAGCCGTCTGACACCTAGACTTAAGAACTCCCAGCTCAGCCTTTAACCTAGACACCTCCTCATTAGCACGAACAGTGGACTCATTTTGTTGCTTAAGATCGGCACGTTGCTTCTTAATGGTCTGCATCTGCTGGGCATACTGTTTTGAAAGACGCTCAATGTTCTTTAAGGTGTGATCATAACGAGAATTCAACATGATCCCATGAGTAATCAACTGACACTGTAACACACTCATCCAACCAGACAACTCAACTGAAGAAAGCTCTCTCAACCGATGAGTCTCAGCTGGTGTAGGGAATCGATCAAGGGCAGTCCTGCAAACCTTAGGATCCTTGTAGAGCTCTTTATTTCGTAGATCAAGATTGACCCCATGAATTTCTTCCTAATCATCTCTGGTATAGGGAGGAGACTCACTTCCAGAGCCCTCGTCATAAGGATAAGGAATGTAATAAGGCCCCGGGACAAAAGGAAGAATATATCTCAAGCACATCTCCAGCAGTATTACTAACTCGAGCCTCGTAATAAGGACCAACATTGCCATCACTAGCAATATCATCAGCACCAGCATCATCATCCAGGGGCTGAGTATCAGGAGTTGGTACAGCCTCCTGAGCAGGAGAAGATGCATCCTCGCTAACACCTGCATACAAAAAATAAAGAGAAGAAAAACATATAAGGCAAAGACCTAGTGTAATTGGAAGCAAAAGTAAATGAAGAGACAAGCTTACCATGAGACGCGTGAAAACTGGCTCGGGTAGCCCTCCTCACGTCCCCAGATAGCTTAGCATGAGCTTCGACCTCCTTATCTGGAAGAAGAATTAGAGGATAAGTCACATCTAGTCCAAGGCTCGAATCAAAAGTTCGAAGTGGGATAACGTTTATATGATCACCTTGGCTGACATTGTTGAGGTTCCCAATATCCTCCATAGCAAACTCTGGGCCATCATGCTAACCATCATCATCAAGAGTACGTTAGTCTGCTCAACTCCATCTCCAGCTGCTAACCCACTAGAACCTGTTCCAGACACTTTCTTACTCGATCTGGTCTTCTTGGCCGCAATGGTGGATATCTCCGGCCTAGTAGAGGGTTTTCGCTTGGCCGCGTGATCAGCCTTTGTGACTACCTTAGGATCAAGTCGGGTAACAACAATTTCCTTTGGGGAAGCATAAGGGATAGCAGTACACGCTGGAGTAGGTGATGTGGTGCGGTCAGCAACTTTGCCCAAAATAGAAGTGTCTAGCCCGTGTGGCTCCTCCCGTACCGTGGCCTTATCAAAGGAAGGCATGCAAGGGAAGTCGTAGATACTCATAACTGTAAAAAAAAGGAGGAGAAATTCGTTAGGTATGGTAAGAAGAACTATATAACAACACTTAGAAAAATATAATGAACCTCCCTACCGGTGTTATCAGAACGTCTCAGCACGGGATCACACATCGGGTTACGCCAAACTCTACTAAGCCCAGACCGAACCAGCACCCCTTCCGGGATATCACGAACTTCACAATGTGAGCCTTTAGTCGGTCAACGTAATTCTGGTTAAAACTGGTAGGAACCTTATCTGTAATACATGAATCAGGATGTCTCCAAGGCATGTGAAACGGAATAGCCCTACGGTCTATCAAGAAAAATTTCTCCTTCCAAAGTTTCAACCCAGACTTAGCAACTTCCATACACACAGGTGCATGATCCCCACGTTTAGCAAAAGAGAAGCAATCCCCCTGTTTGGAGAGTGTCTGAAATACCCAAAATAAAGTAATTGTAGGCTCTATGTTTAAACTCCGACAAAGAACCTCAAATGTAATCACCTTGCTTAGACCTAGAGGAACCAGCTGGGAGATATGCACCTTAAAATATTTTAACACCGCTAGGAGGAAAGAGGAAAAAGGAATCCTAACACCCGAAGAGTCAAAAATCCTAGAATATATACCAATGGTTGTATCTCCGGCTGGGAGATTTATCATCCCAAAGTTGGGATCAGGCAGGTGAGGTCTCAAGTCTAAGGGGATATCATAAGTGGCAATTAAAGTCTCAAGTTTGGTATCCTTTAATCGAGAAACATACGTATGCATATCTTTCTTAGCCATAAGGAAAGTAAGGTGAAAATCAAAGTATACCTCAAAAAGTTGATGAAAAAAGTAGGCGGAATCCATTAGGTCAAGACCTCCGAACAAGCTCAACAAATAAACTCTGATCGAGCTCAATGAATATAACTCTGGACGAGCTCAAAATGCTCAAAATAATCCTACTCCGTACGAGCTCACCCACCTCCGGACGAGATCAACACTCAAATCCAAACGAGCCCAAAAAATCCACTCCGGA
>BQNB010016270.1:8279-28620 GCA_026074375.1 Tanacetum coccineum
TCTCTAAGTTTTCTTCTTATTTTCTAGCATATTGGTAAAGATTATTGTTGTGTAATGGATTAAATTCATGGGATAACATTGATTCAGATGATCAACCTAATTAGAGGACAGCTCAAGAAGGAATAAGGGGTTTGAAGCATCCTCTCCAGGAAATCATTTTATTCTGGAAACTTGATATGAAGGTGAAGTATCAAGTTTAGGGGAGGATTGTTGGGAATAAAATGCTAAGGGATTCCCACTGTTAGTTGAATGGTTCCCACTGTTAGAAGAACTTCCCACTGTTAGTATATTTTCCCACTGCAAGGTTTCCACTGGTTGAAGACTTTCCACTGCAGCATGAAGATAAGATCTACACATAGTCAAATACGCGTTATTGTTATATATAGAATGTACTCTGATTATCCCTGTGATTTAGGAGATCTAGTTAGGTCTTATCTTGTACAGGGCTCCTTGTGCTATAAAAGGAGTCCTTAGGTTAGAGTAGAAATACACATTCATTCAACATACACACATCAATCACATAGATCCTCCATAGACTTTCTCATAGCTTTAAGGTTTTTTAAACCCTAGTACTTTTGAGTACTCGTATTATTCAATCAATAATATTAAGGCTTGTTGGTTATTCACTGTTCCATTCCATTACCATTGTTATTCTTCTTAAATACTAAAGGTTAGATTCCGCATAGCCTTTGGTGAAACACTTCAACAAAGTTTCTCTCATTATTATCTTGTGATTACCAAGGTAATAATAACCTTATAACCTAAGGCAATAGATCTAGAGTTTTGAGACTCAACAAATTGTGCAATATGAAAGTGAATACATGCAACACATTCAATTACCAACCATAGCATCTCCATGCTATCTAAATCTCATCCATATAGACACCATTGCCACACAAGGTTCTTAAATTCTTAATCCACACGCACCTAAAACCTACCAGCTAATGAAATATATAAGGCAGAGGGTCACAAGTCCCACACAGAAGATCCATACAGAAAGTCCCACACAACATGTTCTACCAAAACTCATGTCATTCACATAACAGTCATAAGCACATAACATTGTTCCAAAAATAGATTTTAGTATCATTTTTCCCTAACGAAAAGAGTTAAAAATGGGGCTACGAGAACTCACCTCAGCAAGGTGACAAGCAGCAAGATCAAACAAGCAAATGCAACGACGTCCGAACACGACCTATTCCAATTAATGCCCATTTCAGATATACGTTTCAAAAGATGTTTTATAGGTTGATGCATAAAGGTCAAACGAGTGTTGTACGATCACCCTTAAACGTTATCAGTTATGTGATGGTTGACGACTTAGATCAAAATAACATACTCCAATTCATACTTTAGTATAATATACTTATACTATTTAAGTAAAATACGTAATATAAGATAACTAAACAATAGGCATTCAAAATGTACTTCGCTAAATCCATTCGGTAACCTTAGTTAATTGTATAACTTATAGGAAATTTAACGTTTATTCACATAAAACAACTTAGAAAAGTTTCATATTTTATATTTATAAAATATATATTTTTTGTCTTTTATTCAACTTATTAGAATAATAATATTTTATTATTTGTCGTAAAAGTAAGTCTTTTGAATAAAAATCTAAGTATAGGATTTTTATAAAATTTTGACATGACCCGTTCGTTTATGCAACATTTTCCAAGGTTTTAAACCTTAATTTCAAACACTTTTCACACATATACCACTTTCCGACAAAATGCCAAATTCTATATCTCGCAACGTCTACCAAAACATATTTCCCAGAATGACTTTTAATACAATTACATAGGTATGTTTTACCTTCCAAAAGTCCATCAAAACCCATCAAAACGACTTGTTTTTTCTTATTGGGCCTTTAGGCCCAATAGAAGTTCATTAACTTATTTGTAGGTATAAAATACAATTTATGCCCAATATTAAAGCTCATTAGTAAATATAAGCCCAAACAATCGCTACCAAAATAATCCGACCCACAATAAGCCTACAATAAGCCACGGATTATTGGGCTTATTGGGCCGTAAGCCCATAAGCTCCAAACAATGCATAATAAGCTTTCAAAAAAGCTAACAAGCTACGTAGTACATTCGGTTATCACCATAAGCTATCAAAATAGTCCATAAAAATACGACATAAGAAGTAAATAATCAAAAATATGTTCCTTGTACTCTTTTATTTTTGCCGAGAGCTAATAAGCCTAAATAAGCCCATTAGTGCTTATAAATTATCCTAATAAGCTACTAACCAAAATAAGCTAAATAGCAAATAATTTTTTTTCAACCATCACAACCACAACATCAAAATGATAAACCCTTATCTCCTAGATCACTCGTTCGAACCAAACCGAACACCCTTTTTATTTATTTCAAAATTTTAGTTTATGATTTTAGGAAAACGCATCGTACAACTAGCTTCTATGCATCATTAGACATTCAAAAGTACAAGTTAAATAAAAATTTAGAAGACTTACAAAGAGGGTTTTGAAAGCGAGTTAGGACATAATCCGACAACCTAAACTTTGTTTAAATGATAACCCGAATACTAGAATCAACCCAATAATCCTAAATCTTCATGTTCTTGATCAAGATACAAAAATTTTGAGAGTGTGTGTGTGTGGTTTAATCGGACGAGTAAACCACATGGAAGAGAGAAAAAAATGAAATTTGTGTGTTGTGTGAGAAATGGGATGAATACAAAACCATATAGTGCCAAACCATGTACCAACAAGGGACCATTGTGATAACAATTTTCCATCCTTTTCCCCTCTTGGTTTCGACCAGGCATGCGTATCCAAGGGGCTCGGGAAGCTTCGTTTCGGGTTCGCTTAAGACTCAAGTTTCGCCAATTTAAAACGTTACCCAAAGTTTCTTAGTATTTTTAATGAACCCCAAAATACTTTTCCATGAATCTTGATTATTTACACGACATATTTCACAGTTAAACTTCTCAAAATTCATTTTGAACATTAACGGACGTGTCGGGACTCGTTTTTTGGCATTTCAAGCTATTTACGGGACGAACCTCCCGAAACGTAATAAACATAGATAAAATCATCTAAAAAGGATTAACACAAGTAACATAAACACTAGATAACCAAAATCATATTGATTAACCACCATCAACACAGTACTTGTTCTAACAGAATTAACAAAACTCAAAAAGTCAAAGGACTAAATTAGAATATTCTAATCTCAGAAAAAGGGCAAGGGTTACAGAACTCTCATCCGAATCAGAAAGAGCGTTGTTCATTTTTACCATAAAGACCATAGTAGCATCCAACTCGTCTTTCAACCCATTATTATTTACAAACTCTTGTTTCTTCCTTGCAAGGGCTTTAGCTAATATCATTGTTATCTTTTTCAAAATCGTTGATATCCTCATCATCACCACTATCTTTACTCATGTTGCTCTCCTTGACACAGTTAAAAACCCCATAGGCTACTCAATTAACTACCACAAATAAAGCACAAGATGATATCCCACAAATAACCGAAGTTCAAGCGAGAACGAAAGAATCTTGGGCTTATACACTTTGTAATATGATACAAATGATTTTATAGTAGCACTAAAGGAGTGCTTGGTTCATTTTAGGTCATGAAAATACGAATAGCAATGAGAATACTAAGGAATATAATGAGTATTTCTATTATAACTAATTGTGCTTGGTTTTTAATGTAATTTTTTTAAACAATGATGAACACACATTCTATATATGAAGCTTTTGCGGTATTTTTATAACGGTAAAAAAGTAAAAAGGATGATTTGGAAGAGATCCTTAAAGGGTTTTTTTTTGGTTTTTCAAATTATTAACATTGGTTTTACTTTTTTTAAACTGATGAACACAATTGGAGTATTTTAAGCCTTTGTGGTTTTTTTATAACGGTTAAAAAGTAAATAAAAGGAAAAAAATAGTGACTTGGGTCAAATCCTTAGGGTTTTATGGGTGTTTTGAGTTAATAAAAGTGGTGTAAAAAAGTTTTAACCTTGATGAACACAGAGTGAGTATTTTAAGTTTTTTATGGTTTATTATAATGGCAATTTGAATTAGTAAAAGTGAAATGATTTGCACTCCAAAAATTGATTGAGACACTCAAAGTTGTACATAAAACAGTTGTACTTTCTGTGCATTATGCTTTAACATATTGTACATTTGAGTGTCAAATAAAAAACCACGATGTGCAAATCATCTTTCTTAATAAAAAGACCGTGTGTGTTTTTAGAAGGTGTTTTTAGTGTGCGTGACAAAAGTGAAGGTTTTTAGAAAGAGAGTAAGAATTTGAAATTAGATAATGAAATAAACGTTATTATGTAGAAAAATTATATATCAATATGATGTAGATATTTTCTATTGAATATGATGATCGAGGGTTGTGAAGGTGGTTGGAGATGATGAGAGTGATGGTGTACGGTGGTGGTGGTGGTGGTGGTGGTGGGTGAATATGAAGTTGATAGGTGGTGCTGGTTTAAAGATGAAGATGATGAGATATTAAAGGAAGAAGATAAAGTTTATGTCAATAAAAGACCAAAATACGCTCATGTGAGTGTGTCAACATTTAACGAGCGTTAGTGTGTCTCGTCAAAAAAAAGACAAATGGTAGATAACGTGTCGCATTTGGAAACGAACGGCATTTTTTCGATCAACAAACGAAGCTCATCTGTCATCCCAAACCACAAGCGCGAACGTTGTAATTTACTCTTCCTACAATTAAGATTGTCGATCTTTCTATTTAAACAATTTTATTATCGTCATGAAACGTACGTGCGGCATTATTATGTCTTTAATTTCCATATATTTTGTCTTTCACTTCAGGAAAATAGTTATTGTTATTGTTATTAACAATAATTCATATTGCAACATTTTAAAAACAGTCAATGTATCCATCGATATGACGTTAAATTCTTAGTATTTATTTTATTATTATTTTTCATTTTGTGGATGAACTCTGCAAATACTGAAATAAATTTATACCCATCACATTTGAAACAAATGGTTGTATGATAAAATAAAGAGAAACGTGTTCTTCTTTTAAACATAGAATCTTAATCCATGCCATCTTTTCATGTTTTAAAGGACAATCATATTCAATGATTATTTGGATTTAATTTTGGATTTTTTATCTATAAAGATGCCGCAAAAACTTGGGGTTTTTTCTCAATCATTTTCTCATAATTTCTCGATCGATATATATAATTTCTTGCATGTTTCATGCGTTGTTGGAAGATCCAGATCAGGTATCATACTCTATTTTTAATATTTAAATTCCTTGCTATATACCTTTTGTTTTCTTGTTTTTTTTTTCTTTCTTGACATCGGACATGAACGTTTTAGTAATTTTAAAAGTTACTAAATGTCCGTAGTTCATATGGTTTTACTTTTAGCATCCATATATGTTTCTACGATTACCATATAGTCATCTCTTGTCGAACATGATAAATTCTTTTTAAGAGATACGATAATTATTTCCGGTAAGGTATATAAACTCCCGAAGTTTATGATAAATGTTTTCCATGTACTTGCTCGATTATAATAAACGTACGAGTTGGAACAAAGGTCTTAAACATTTTAGATACTTCTTGTATAGAAACTTGCATTAAAAAAGAAAGTAAGCTGATTTTTACCATTTGAAACTAATGACAGTCTTTAAAATTCCTTACGAGACAAAAACAAAACGAAGTTCGAGAACTATATATGTAATAATATGTAATATGTTAAACCTAATGAAAGTCTGTTGAAGGTGCTTGTTGACTTTATTATATCAGCCAATCATTTTAAGTTTTAGTTTAATTTATGCCTAATATAATTAGAGGGTCAAAATACTTTAGAAGTATAACAATTGTTTAGTATCATTTCATTCTATAACTACTCGTGTAACATTACTAAAGGGGGTCAAAATTAAAATTCTTAAACTTGTTATATTTAGAAACTTGGCCCTACTATTTATTCATTTGATTTAAAAGGGTTGTCACTTTCCATACCCTTGAAATGATTGTTTGAAAATGAAGAGGCTATAGCTTTAAATGAATAAAACCACTTTTCGAATTAAAGGACTCTTTATGATTGAATACGTATGTGAAAAGATAGGATATATAAGCAGGTCCCTCGACCATGACCTAATATCGGTTTTAACACGGTGTAGTACTAGTATCGATTCTAACACGGAATAGGGTTCTAATATCTTCATACGATATTTTTCCGTACCAAAAAGGACAACAAAGAAAGACGAGTTGTATAAATCATGCATCTCACAATTATTATCTATACAAGTGTCATATTGTAGTTAGTCACTTAATACCCATCAGCTATATTAAGTGTATCTTTTAAGTTGTCTTTAATTTCTTGAAGTTGTTCCTGTTTTGAACCTTGCTAAAATTGCTCATTTATTTGATCATCAGTCAATGTTTGATACTTAGTCTAATTTATGTTTGGTTGTACACAAATTGACCCAAGAGTTCTAAAACTAAAAACACACAATTATTGCTTATTTTCTTTTTATGGAAATCAACTAAATAAGAATCGTTGTTAATTTTATTAGTCTTTTCCAAATCAGAATAATAATGTCATTGAACAACTTACTATGTATATAAAGTCAATATCTTCAAAAAAAATACTCTATTACTTCTCTTGATCACTATAAAATTTCATATTATGTTGATGTCATTCCATGCACTAGGGTTTGTAAACTTCAACAAGTAATTAACTTTTCGAACAAATCTTTCCAGTTCATAATATAATGGATCCATTTGATCCACCCTTTCGAGAAACCTACAAGCCATTATTCGATAATCATTTCAACAACGAATCTAGAAAAGGTAACAGAATTGTGGATCTCCAAGAAGCCAGTGAGTGCGTGTATGAGCTCCCCTTGATTGATCTCAGCCGCTTGAATCAAGGTGGCATTGAGAGCGAAAAATGCAAACAAGAAATAGCCAAAGCTTCACAAGAATGGGGCTTTTTCCAAGTTATCAATCATGGGGTTTCACAAGAGGTTTTGGAGAATATGCGGAGTGAACAAGTGAAAGCATTCAGGAAACCGTTTAATGATAAGGTGAATGGTCACTATGTGTTGGATTTTCTGGCAGGTAGTTACCAGTGGGGCACCCCGTCAGCAACTTGCCTCCGCCAGCTAGCTTGGTCGGAAGCTTTTCATGTGCCATTGACTGATATCTCGACCATAGATGGTGTCACCAGTCTCAGGTAAATCTCATGGATATATGTTAAGAAAAATATTCGTTAACAAATGTATTTCCTATCTTCTTTTGTTGCTAGTAACTTGTTATGTTGCTTTATTCTATACTCTCATTTAGTACAACGATGAAAGAATATACAAATATCGTGTCCATCCTAGCAGAGAAACTTGCCGAGATTTTGGCCGAAAAGATTGGACAAAAGCCCAATTTTTTCAAAGAAAATTGCGTACCAAGCATGTGCTACACCCGGATGAGCAGATATCCATCTTGCCCAATTTCTACACATGTCTTTGGATTAATGCCTCACACTGATAGCGATTTTCTCACAATACTGCATCAAGACCATGTAGGAGGATTACAATTGCTTAAAAATGGCAAATGGATTGCTGTTAATCCAAAACAAGAAATCCTCATCGTCATCATTGGAGATCTTTTTCAGGTAAAACTTGCGTATCATTTATTTTTCATTCGTCAGAATTGTTAAGAGGAGCTAATATTTCATTCGCTAAAGTTAAGCTAAAGTTTTAACTAGGGCATTAACAATGAAAATTTCATTTAGACCAAATACATCATATCGGTTTCTTATTAACAAACCCTTGATAAGGTGTTACAAAACTATAAACCTAAGATTATTTATAGAAGAGCAAAAGCGCTACCGATTGAACTATAACACTGTTTAATGCTTTATGTTTTTTTTTCAGGCATGGAGTAATGGTACTTACAAGAGTGTGGAGCATAGAGTAGTTGCTAATAAGCATTTTGAAAGGTTTTCAACTGCATATTTCTTGTGTCCATCTTATGATACAATCATAGAAAGCTGTGATGAGACTCCAATTTATAGAAGGTTTACTTTTAAGGAATTTAGGCAACAAGTTCAAGAGGATGTAAAAACATTTGGTCACAAAATAGGCCTTTCAAGGTTTATTGTGTGAGCCAAATTGACCTAAATCGTAAGCAATTTTCGGGTTTTGCTATAATCCCCCAGCAATAAAAAAATATGATAACGTCTAATCGAATGGTCATGTGTTTAATGTTTAATCCAATGGTTGTGTACGCATTTGAAATGATGTTTCAACTCTTAATGTAAAATTTGTAGTATAGTAATATTGAATATTATCAATTTCTTTATGTGCATTATTTGATGCAACCTTTTGTTATTGCCACAATATTATGTTGTAGTAGGTGTCGACATTGGATCATTAAAATGTGGAGGAATGATGTGTCCTCATTTTTTATCAATTATTTTACTCCTTAGATGTCATTTGTCTGAGAAATGATAGAGGCGCAAAAGAACTTTCACAAAAATTCTTATGAAATGATGTGTCACATAGTTATTGACATTTTCACACTCACTTTTGATTCTCTCTCTAATATATATCTACAAATTTAATTGACACATCATTGTGTAAGAATTTTTATGAAATTTTTTTGTTGTTCTATCATTTCTCCATTCATCCAACGTCCAGCGAGAAAGTACGTTATGTTTATACTTTATGAGCGATTGAAATCTATTTAGTAAGAGAATAATTAAGAAGATCAATGAAGTATGATTTAATGTTTGTTAAAAAATTTTGATATATTTTTGTGTGTTTTTTAAAAGGTTTTTATACCTGTGAATATATTACTAAAAAAACATTTAAGTATCTGAATAAGTTCCACATCACAGCCGGTTATATAGACGATAAAACTTACATAACAAAGACACTACTACCTCCTGTTAGTGATTAGGTCATGTCGTGACTGCGACCACAAAAGTTGTTATTCCAAACAAATATCGCACAGAACCATCCTTCCATTTCAAGCTGTGAAATGATAAACTTGATATATCATCGCCACCAAGTAAAACACAGGTATAATACCTATGATATCATCATTTGTGGCCACAAGTTAAGGTTGCCAACCTATTACGAATCCTATAATGAGACTGTAAAAATTAAATAGCCATCGTATGTACATCTGATAATGGGTAACCTTGATTTTGGCATGGCAGTCTTGGTTGCGGATTATGCCATCCAGATTTGCCAAACGGAAACCACGACCCGTACATAACCCACCAAGCCCTTTTTTAATCATTTTAGCTAGCGGTGGCAATTCGGGTTGGGTCCGGTTGACAGGTTGACGGGTTAGAAAAGCCCAACCCGAACCGGACTTGTTAATGCAAATATTCACGTAAAAACGATATTTATATTTAATGATCTTCATGTTTTGATAATAGCAAATATAATGTCATACTACGTAAAAGTTTACGTAAACACGTTATTTAGTCGAAAGTTTACTTGACGACGACAAATCATTTAAGGTATGAATATGACATTATTAAATATAGTTAATGATCAAAGAAAAATATTATCATTTGCATAAACTTTTTCTAATTAAATGATTTAAGTGAACACATGATTAATTATAAGGTAGTTATGTTAATCATGTAAGACAAAATAAGATTAACCATAAGTGGAAACAATCTTTCTAAATCTTTTCAAATCTAGAAGATTTTTTCCTTATTAGGGATAAGAAATATTTTAATTCTAGAAGAATCTAATAAACTAGATTTATAAGTACAAAACAAAATTTTGTTAAGATTTGAGGTTAATCATAAAAAGATAAAAGTTGTCCCAGCTGCACCCTACGGATCTAGCAAAACCAAAGGACGGATCCATGCTATGGTGGATCCGTGCATACAGATGGTTGAGACAGATTTTGAATTTCAAATGTTGCCTTTAAATAGCAGCCTTAAGTCTTCATTTTAGACAACTCTTCACAAATATTTTTCTCTTTAGCTTTTATCATTTTCATATTCTTTGATCATTACACTTATTTCATAATCCATTACAAATAATCAACTCATTCCACTCTTTAGTGAAGAACACTAACGAAGATGTGAAGCTTCAAGTGTTATTAGTTTAGTTGTGTCATCACGGTTGTGATAATCATTTATCTTGTATCTCTTGTGTTGTGTGTTGTGTGTAACATATGTGCATGACAGGTTAATATTTAGGCCACAAAATACATAGTGTGTTAGATTGGTTCTATCTCGAAGTAGAACTCGGTATTTAGCTTAGTACCGGAAAAGTGTAAGCGATGTGTATGGTTTTCTCCGCCTAAAGGGAGCTTGTTGACATAGTGAAAAAAATTCTCAAGTTGGGTACTTGAGGAGTGGAGTAGGGCGAAGAGGAGCTTCGTAGTGGAAGCACTAGAAATCATTGTGTCATCGGTTTGATCTTTCATATCCTTACTTGTTTATACTTCGTAGATTAGATATTTACTTATCGTATTGCAATCATATACACTTGTCTATATCTCTTGAATTAAATAAGTTGACAATCTAAGTTTTATTTATAAAACGGTAAAACTATTCAACCCCCCCCCTTTTAGTTTCCACAATTGGTATCAGAAGCCAAGGTCACCCAAGATCTTTAACGTATATTGTACATTAAAGCTTGAATCGATCTATGGATTTAGATAAATACCTAGAAGCGCAATCTATGCAAAGATCACCACTTTTTGAAAATGATTGTTTTATATATTAGAAAAATAGATTCGAAACTTATGTGAAAGCAAAAGATTTAGATCTTTGGCATATTATCTTGAATGGTGATTTTATACCGGTTGCCAAAAATGAAGTTACCCAAATTTTAGAAGAAGTTCATTTTGAAAAACAAGATGATAATCTTAAAAGAAAACTTGCTAAAAATAATGAAGCTAAAATGGTTCTTTATAACGCATTACTTAAAACGGAATATGAAAAAAAAATTATGTGTAAAACGGCTAAAGATATTTGGCAATCATTGTTAATCACACATCAAGGTAATAGCCAAGTAAAGGATTATAAAATTGATCTTCTTGTTCAACAATATAAACAATTTACTATCCTTGAAGAAGAATCTATTGATAGCGGTTTTGCTAGATTTAACACTATTATTACTAGTCTTAAAGCTCTTGATGAAGGTTTCTCTAGCAAGAACTATGGTAGGAAGTTTCTTAGGGCTCTACATCCTAAATAGAGAGCAAAGGTCATGGCGATTGAAGAATCGAAAGATTTGTCATCACGGCTCTAGATGATCTTATCGGCAATCTAAAAGTACATGAAGTTGTCATGGAAAAAGATTCTGAAATCTATAGAGGTAAAAAGGAAAGAGTTAAGTCCATTGCCTTGAAAGCTAAGAAAGAGTCTAGTGATGATGAAACTTCGACATCCGGAAGTGATGGCAAAGAATATGTTATGGCCGTAAGGAACTTTAAAAAGTTCTTTAGAAGAAGGGTAAATTTGTTAGGCAACCAAGAGAAGAAAAGAAGTCATTCCGACAAAGGGATGAGAAGCAAGGAAAGAATGATTAGAAATGCTTTAGATGCGGTGAACCAAATCATCTCATTGGTAATTGTCCAAAACCACCTCGTAACAAAGATCAAAAGGCATTCATTGGAGGTTCTTGGAGTGATAGTGAAAATGACGTCGAGGACAAAACTAACGATGAAACTTGTCTTATGGCTCAATCGTCAAATGAGGTATGCTTGAGAACGTGTTTGGAGCCGGACGAATGGATTAAAGATAGCGGTTGATCCAAACATATGACCGGTAACAAAAGTCTATTCTCTACCTACAAAGCATACGACGGAGGTAATGTTTAAAGATAGCGGTTTGGAGCCGGACGAATGGATTAAAGATAGCGGTTGCTCCAAACATATGACCGGTAACAAAAGTCTGTTCTCTACCTACAAAGCATACGACGAAGATAATATTGTCTTTGGAAGTAACTTGAAAGGAAAAAAATCACAGGCAAAAGTACGATCTTAAATGACTCTCTTACTATATCCAACGTAGAACACGTAGACAACCTAGCGTTTAATTTACTTAGTGTCGATAAAATTTATGATAATAAGTGTAGTGTATTATTTATGGAATAAGGTAGTGACATAATTGAAGATGGTAAAATCATAAGAAATGGGATAAAAAAAATGGTTTATACGTAATGAAATTAGAAAATAAGTCTGAAGACAAATTATGTCTCGCCACTAAGTCTACCTTATGGCATAGAAGACTTGGTCATGCAAATATACGTTTAATTCAATCTTTGCCATCCAAAGAATTAGTTAGAAACTTACCTAAGCTAAAGTATGATAAATATTTTTGTGATGCTTGCAAAATTGAGAAGCAAGCTCATGGTAGTCATAAAGCTAAAAATATGGTTTTTACTAAAAGATGTCTAGAATTATTACATATGAATTTATTTGGTCCGTCGACAATTAAAAGTTATGGAGGTAATTTATATACTTTAGTAGCAGTAGATGATTATTCTAGATATACATGGACTAAGTTTCTAAAAACCAAAAATGAAGCATTTGAGAAATTTGAAATATTTAGTAGGAAAATTCAAAACCATCTAGGAAGTTCTATAGTTGCTATTAGAACGGATCATGGTCGAGAATTTGACAATGAAATACAATTCAGAGCTTATTGTGATGCACAAGGCATTACTCATAATTTCTCGACTCCACGTACTCCACAATCAGATGGGGTAGTAGAAAGAAAGAATAGAACTTTACAAGAGATGTCTAGGACTATGTTAAACGAACAATCCATTCCACAAAATTTTTGGTGTAATGCTGTTGATACGTCAACTTACATTTTTAATAGAATCTTAATTCGACCAATACTAAGAAAAACACCTTATGAAATATTTAGAGGTAGGAAACCATCTTTTAAATATTTCAAAGTATTTGAAAGCCAGTGCTTTATTCTAAATACTAAAGACTGTCTAACCAAATTTGACCTACAGTCATACGAAGGTGTTTTTCTAAGATATTCTTAAAATAGTAAAGCCTATGTAGTTTTAAATAAACATATAATGAAAGTTGAAGAATCACTTAACGTGACATTCGATGAAAGTCATCCTCCTACCAAGTTATCACCATTGGTTGATGATGATGTTGGTGAAGAAGAAGCTATTGAAAATAATACTAAAGTGGTAAACAATAGTAATGAAGAAGATGAGTCGATAGAAGCTGATGAAGTTGTTAACATTAAGGAGTCCAAAAATGATCCATTATAACAAGTCATAGGTAATCTTAATCAAAGGACATTAAGATCACAAGCCTAAAATCATAGTAATTTCTTTTGTTTTATTTCTACCATAGAACCCAAAGATGTCAATGAGGCATTAAGAGATGAATGTTGAGTTATAGCTATGCAAGAAGAATTAAATTAATTTGTAGCTAATGATGTTCGGGATATAGTACCTCTACCTATGAGTCAAACCGTCATAGGAAAAAAATTGGTCTTTAGAAATAAATTAGATGAAAACGGTATAATGTCTAGGAATAAGGCTAGATTAGTGTCACATGGATATAATCAACAAGAAGGTATAGATTATGATGAAACCTACGCTCTGGTAGCTAGGTTAGAGTCTATTAGAATACTTATTGCTATTGCTTGTGCAAATGATTTCAAATTATACCAAATGGACGTAAAAAGTGCTTTTCTAATTGGATTCATAAACGAAGAGGTTTACGTTGCTCAACCTCCAAGCTTTTTTGATTTTGAAAAACTAAATTATGTTTATAAATTAAAAAAGGCTTTGTATGGTCTTAAGTACGGGTGTTCAAAAAATCTGAGAAACTGACAAACCGAGCCTATCCGTATAATCCGAAACTTGGAAAAACCGATAACCGGAGAAACCGAAACCAAAATTATCCAAAACACAAAAAAACCGTTTATCACGGGTCGGCTTTGGTTTTTATATTTATGTAACCGCGGTTACCCGAACTGAACCGTGTAGGCCTTTAAAATTCTTTAGATATTTATCGTAGTATGAATTGGGCCATATAAAATTCTTTCTTTGTAGTCACTGATTTGAAACCTGCATACAATTAAATACCATATCATATATAATCTTTATTTGATTTGCTTAATGTAGTGATGCCATGACCCTATGTATAAGTGTATGATGAACCAGATCATCTACTCATCTACCTTGATTTTTTTGTTTGTAAACTTTATGCATGTTTGTCTTGCATAGAGCTATTCATATCTTTTGTGTTAACAAAATGGTGACAGATTTGGAAAAAAGTGTCATCACAGTTTTGTCTAATTGAATTTTACATTTTCGATTATGAAACTTTCTACTCGGTGTGACTCGATAAATGCTTTAGACGATTAACCGTGACCCGGACCGTAAGTAACCGCTTATTTCGGGTACCCGCATACCCGGGTAACCGGCTAGAGCGGTTCGGTTACGAATAGTAAAATGAACTACACGCCCTATGAAAAATGGTTTTTATTTTTTAACTAACCGAACCAAACCGCCCTGTAAACACCCCTAGTCTTAAGCAAGCTCCCAAGGCTTGGTATGATAGACTAAAAGCATTTTTGACAAAACACGATTATTCAATGGGAATGGTCGATAACACACTTTTTACTAAGAAATCAAAGTCACATCTCATCATAGTTCAAATATATGTCAATGACATTATATTTGGTTCCATGTGTCAAAACTAGTGTGATGATTTTGCAAAAATCATGCACGATGAGTTTGAAATGAGTATGATGGGGGAGTTGAATTCCTTTTTGGGTCTTCAAATAAAACAAATAGAAGACGGGATATTTTTCAATCAATCCAAGTACATCAAGGAGATGTTAAAGAAGTTTGGGTTGGAAGATTCCAAAACAACAAAGACGCCGATGTCGACGGAGATCAAGCTCACTAAGGACGATGAAGCCTACCCACTTATATCCAATTCGAAGCTGTTATTATGTTTAGTGTTTGCTTATGTACTCGTTTCCAAGAAAATCCTAAGACTACCCACTTAGAAGCTGTTAAGCGTATATTTAGGTATATTTGGGGAACTATCCACTTAGGATTATGGTATCCGAAAGGAACCAGAATAGAAACTATAGTTTATGCCGACTCTGACCACGCGGGTGACTACGTTGATCGAAAAAACGCTAGTGGCGTTTGTACGTTCATGGGATTTTGTTTAACATCTTGGTTCGCTAAGAAACAAATGGCCCTTGCTATCTCCATGACCGAAGCTAAATACGTCTTCGCAGGAAATGTGTGTCAATAAGCACTATGGATGAAACATGCTCTCATCGACTATGACATATTCCTAGACGACGTTCCGATTATGTGCAACAATAAAGGCGTAATTGACTTAAGTAGAAACCCCGTACAACACTCTATAACTAAACATATAGAAATACGTCATCACTTTCTTCGCGACAACGACCAGAAGGGCAACATTTCTATCAAAAAAGTTACATCGGAAGATAACATAGCCGACATATTAACTAAACCCTTAAAACGTGAAGTATTTAATTATTTAAGATTAGAATTAGTAATGATGGAACTCATCATGGATAGTGATCCTCTATCCTCCTAAAAATAATCGTAAACGAAAATCTAATGAAGTAATTAATCATTATTCAAAAGATGTTAATTCTCATTACACGTTCTAATCACAAACTTCCGATCGTGAATAGAATTGAGATTAGAATTTTACTAGATAAAGAAAATATCAATAAAATGACCATAGATATTTTCAAAATCTACATGTTTGGTCGATACATCTAATTACGAAATCGATTGAAAAAGACGAAAAGAACAATCATCGAATTACAATTCATATTTGTGTTGACAATGTTTTGTTAAGTCTAAATGTTCATAATGCTTGTGTTATTTGCAATGGTCAAATATATGCTAAAAGTTAACACACTCCTAGTAGGATTGACTACGTTGAAATTCCATCGGGAAATTTACGTCGAGTTGCACAGTTCACTCAAAACTTGGACGTCGACTTCGAAAATTGAATCACACACTTATAGTAACATATATAACACGATTCAATTGCCAAAAATACAACACCATGTCTCAATTTGGCTAAAAACCAACTCTGTCCGTTTTCAAGCATGTCACGGATCCAGCCATTGGGAGATCCGTCCCTACTTAGGGAAATTCGTGAGTCAGCAGTCATACCTTACATTTAAATTGTTGGATCACTTTCTTCTTTACCTCCAATAATACACCTCCACCTAACTCTCATATCACCTAAGATTGAACATTCCCGCCAACATCATTTCAAGCTATAATTAATATATATTCATAATTCTCAAGATATAAACAATCTTCTTTGTAAGTTTTCCTATTTCAAATTCTTATTTTGAATCATAATTTTTAAATCTCTACATAAAGAAGCTAATATTTGGAATAATATATTTGCACATACTCACCAATAAAAATAGTTTTGAACATTGCCTTTGTCATTTGAAGCAATAAGCACAAAGCATTGTTAATACAAATTAAAAATGATTTTTTTTAAATTTGATGTCCTCATAAATAATATTTCAAGATCTACAACTAATGTACTATCTTGATTTATTTGATTAAAAGATAAAGCGAAAAGAGTTATGTGAAAGGATAAATCATGTATATAAATTATATATACTATGAGTAACAACTTGCATCTATACATAATATAGGCATAACAACTTAATCCAAAACTATATATTACTAAATAAGATGCTAATTATATTTACAAATTAGTAGGTTCAACTATGCTTAGAATGATGAAACCCGACCACAAAAGAACCAAAACATATATACACAAAATACATCATCTAAACTCCACACCTAAAGAAGCCAAAAGCTCCTTCAAAGCCCTCCAAAATCGCTTCATTCATAAAGGAAGACACGTCGAATCATCTTTCGTCTTTGCTAATGATATTGTCAAACACTTTAAATCCATTCGTTTCCATTTCCTTCTCACCTTGAACGGTCATATCTGTCCATGTGTTATTCTAGAATTCTATCGCAATTTTCAACTCATTCGAAATGTGAATGACATGTCTCTCTTGATTGGTTTCGCTATAAGAAATAAAAGCTTTGTCATGACACTTGAGAAATTTGGTGAAGTTTTACAAATTCCCTTCAAAGGAACTTTTGTTTTCTTGAAAGAGTGCTCATTTGAGCTTCTCAACATAACTAATGAAAAGCACATTCCCTATCAAAGCAACATTCAAAACATCATGTATGTCATTAGTAGAATCTCCATACCTTCCACTCACCAATATCACTCCAACCTAAGCATCATCCTCCATGAAAATATTCTCCCAAATATCAAAGATTAGGAACTCATTATTCATGAGAATGTCATATGTGTTGACACTCACAAAAGCTCCATAGATACATGCTCTGCGGTCATGCTATATAATCTTCAAACCTGTCAAGAATTCAATCTTACCTATTACATCGCTCACAAGATAAAAGTGTTAAAATTCAAGCCAATTGTCCTCTTCTATACGTCTTACTCATTACTCGTCTTTACAAATACGTCCTTGCTAAACATCCAAAATTGTTTCATCCACACTCCCAACTACACTTTGTTCTTCACTATCGAATGATGAATTCCATCAATGGGAAAATTGAGAAAACAGAAAATAAGGATGAAGAAGTTAATTCTGATATGCCTAATTCACCATCACCGGCCGAAAGTTATAACCAATCCACTCCTTTGCTTGGTTATTGGTAAAACATAGATTTATCCATCTAAGAGTAGTTTAATCTCTACGATTAATGAATTGTTATTCTAAAATGTAATGAGGTGTCATTTTATACACTATTTCAAGGTTATTTAACCCCTTAAATCATGCAAATATGCCCAGATTATGTGCTTAATCGTTTGTTTTTAGGATTTTAGCACTTGAATGATATTTGGAGGAAATACACGTGACTTGGGCTCATTTGGAGAAGAAACAGACAAGACTACAGACCTCACCAAATCTCTTGAAAAATCATACTCACAGAGTGTAGAGACGGCGTCGCAAGCATAAAGCAACGTCGTCGCGATCTTTCTAGTGACGGCGTCCGAAAATTGACGATGGCGTTAGGACATAATCGACTTAAATCAGATCTAGAAGATTCTACTTTATGACCGCGTCGCGACTATAACTAGACGTTGTCATGATGATTTCTCTCTATATATAAAACCAAATTTAGGGTTTTAATTGTGTAACTTTATATAACTTTTGGGAGCTGAACCCTAAGTATTTTGTCAGCTTTTAGGCCGTCTTTAAGGCCTCAAAACCCTATTGTAACTTGCCTTAATCCATGTTTTAATCAAGTAAGATTTTTATCTTTAATCATTCAATATGTCTATGTGTTGTTTGATTGATTTATGTTCTTGCTTCCTTTATAACATGTTAGGCTAAACCCTCCCTTGTATTTACTTATGATTGCATAAAAGTTAGATTGTAGATCTTTTTACTGTTGCTTCTTGTGATGAATATGCGCGTTAGGCTTTAGAAAACTAGCCATAAGATATTAAATTGGCATAGACGTCTAGGGAAACACGAGAAGTGTAGAAAGGATACCATCGGTAACAGTCTTCATACTACCTTACCCCTAATATGGTTGATCTCTCTTAAGATATTTTAATTGCATTTAATATACTCTTAGGGGCCTTGTAATAGTCTTCACACTACCTTACTTATGCATTGCCTTAATTTATTATTCTGGAACATTCATGAAACTTGGAGTCCAAGTACTTCATTAAACACCCTAGGCTTGATTTCAAGTATAACTAGGACCATTTGGCTTAGTTTTCCAAATCATTTTCCACCCTTTACCCACAAGGATGAATTTCACCACCACTATCTCTCCTAAAAGACCTCAAACACCTCTGCCATTTTTAGAAGTAGTGCAAGATCACTTGAAGATAGTGTTTGGCATCATTTTCTGGTTGGTAGATCTCTTGTAGTTGATTGGAGGCTTGAAGGTTGCTCCAAACTTTTATCTTTACTCATTGTAATCATACTTGGGTAAACTCTTATTAATTTCCAGAGTGTTTATGAATGTTATGATTCTGATGATCGTTGAAACTTAGGTTTTTGTTAAAATAATCATGGAGTAGTTCTTTATACACTTGTTTGGATGATGTTTATAATATGAGGATTGTATATGTTTGATTATGGTTTTGATCAATTTCATGTTATGTTTGAGATAGTTTTGTTCAATTGCTTATCATGTTGGATTAGTTGTTGGTGATTTCATAGGTCGAAAGGGTTTTCATCATTCAATTAGTTATAATCATTTGTCTATGAATGAATGTTTTATGTATTGACCATTTCATAAACAACTTGATTATGCAAAGAGACTTGAGTATAATTGTTAACATATTTATGAAATGAACCGCGAATCAAACTTGTTAAATAAATATAATTGTGAATTGGTTGATTTGGAATTTGTCACCATCATATTCTTAATTTATAATCAATTTGTCAAAACCATCTTCAAATGAACAATCAAAGTATTATGAACTAATTTAAACAAGTGTTGTCTTTTACTTACTGAATTTGCTTGTTCATAATTTATGTGTTATTAGTTGCTTATATGGTATTTAGGCTTGTGACCTCCTATTTACCATCTTTGTATTACTTATTACTTAGATTCTTCACAATTGAAAACACCAAAATCCTAGTGAACGACCTCGGCTTATCACACCAAGCTAGCTACATACGAAAGGGTCATACTTGCCCGTGTGTTCTATGCTTATTTGGTAATTTATGTTATAAATTTAAAACTAGTAGTAGCGAGACACATCATATATAAAAATGTGTTTATAAAGATGTAGATATGAATATGTTTGAAAACATGTATGTATAAAAATGTATGTATAAAAATGTGTATATAAAAATGTCTGTATAAAAACGTGTATAAAAATGTGTGTATAGAACATGTGTATAAAACATGTGTATAGAACTGTGTGCATAATATCGTGTATAAAAATGTATGTATAATGTATATATAAAAACGTGTGTATAAACATGTGTGTATAAAAATATGTGTATAAAACGTATGTATAAAAGTATGTATAAATGTGTGTGTATAAAAATGTGTGTATAAACGCTTATAATAGCCTCATTACCAATATGATTACATATACTCCATCCGTCTCAAAATTATTGTCTACATTTTCTTAAACTGTTATAGTTTTTTGCAAAAAGGAAGAGTAAAATTGTTACAGTTTTCTGCTAAAGGTAAGAAAGAGAAAGATGTAATGATGATATTTTTCTTAAACTGTGTGTTTTCGTCGGTGGACAATAATTCTGGGAGGGAGGTAGTAGTATGTAAGTGTATATTTTTCAGAA
>BQNB010016270.1:29742-64742 GCA_026074375.1 Tanacetum coccineum
GCAGTTTTAGAAGATATGGATGCTTATCATGATGAAGGAATGGGCGATGTCATTTTTGGCGAACCATTTTTAAGGAAAAGTTGGAATTAAAACAAGACGGTTCAAAGGAATGATTACCATTTACAATAGTGATGATGAAGTAACTTACTAAATGGTGAGATCAAATACGAGGTTTAAACACCACACTAAGGAGCAATGCAACAAGATCCCATCATTACTGAAGGTAAGTGAAGAAGATAAGAAGACTGGAATCGCGCATCCATACCAAAAGCTTAAGGAGTTCTACAAAGGAGTATTGAATTTAGGACCTAATTACATTCGAGATACGAAGATGGAAGAATGGCTCACACGTGGGCACATTAGCATGCATGAGATGGAATGAAAAGAGAAGCTGAAGAAAAGTCTAATTTAAAGACTTCGCTGTAAACAAAAGTGCTTCCTGAGAGACAACCTTGATTTTTATTTAATTTTATCAAGTCTGTATTCCCAGACATCAATACGGGGTATCCTCTCCATACCATATGGCGTATTGATTGTCTAGACGTTATCAGCCTTTACTTTTTATGCACTTTAAAATCATTATTGTCAGTTCTGGCAATACGACGTATTCATGCACATGATACGACGTATTCACTAAAATTGGCTCCTATTTAGTTTGTTTAGTTTAGTTTAAATTAACCATAGGTACCAAGATAGGAATGTACATGTTTTTCCTATGGTTTATACAGGACCTCGTAAAAGAAATATCGACGAATATTAGTGGAGAATTTACAAATATGGAGATCTTAAAGTGTTGGAGTCTTGAAACTTCGAGGCGGTTGTTCAACACACAATCTTGCTCATAAACTCAACTTGGAGAATCTACCGAGCAAATATCAAGGGAGTTTCTCATTCTAATTCTTTTTAAATTCCCATATTTAATGTTTTATCTATACAATGAAGAAGTTGTATAATTCAAGTGGGGGGATGGAATTAGAATGTTTACTTGTACTAATTTTCACACTAAAATGCTTAAATTTAAAAAAAATTCAAGCATACTTTTGTGAAATTACATGTTACATAACCCGCACACAATAACCCTTATTAGATATTGTGAGGATTTAACCTTATCCGTTTCTAAATGTTTACCCAAATTCCACAAAATATGAGTGTGCCGATGATGTAGTAGACTTTAGAACTTGGCTTGGTATATCTATTCGAGACCGCAGTGATAAGTACTATAGATTTAGATGGAGTAACTTGTTTAAATTGGTAAATTTTAGGATTACACCCAAACCGCCTTTACATGTTGCTTATTAACTAAGTACACTGGTTAGTTAACCCCTGTATAAACCCTTTGTTTACTCTTACTCTAAGAGTAAGATACCCCTAGAACAACCCGTAGAGTTAATCCTTTAGGAATTACACCAAATATTTGTTTCGTTACACCTTTACACCTTAGCCTACCCTATTAGATTAAGTATATTTTAAAGTTGCTAGTTGCTTAAAGTGTAAATTTTGTATTTCCCGAGTCTTGTGTCTATTTTGGTACGGTTGGAAGAAATTTGCATATTGCAAATGGGAATGTATATTATAGTCAAATGGTACCGTTGGAAGAAATTTGCACATTGCAAATGGGAATTATATTATAGTCAAAACTCATGTATTTTTACTACCATCGCAATTATTGGTACGTCCGAAGAGTGAAAGGAATTATCGAAGGAATTATCCAAAATTATTATGATCTTGAAGATGATGAAACTACACCGAGTTTCGTAGTATAGTGTTTAAAAAAATCAAAAAAATCAAAAAAATTAGAAAAATCGCAACAAAAAAAAGGAAAGTTTGAAGATAATCGTTTCGTAACTACCAAAGAAATTACACGAAGGATCGATTATTCGTTGATACGCCTTAAAAATCAACGATGTAAGTATTGTATAAAGCGGAAGATATCGTCACTTTCCTTGTAAAGTATGTAAAGTATGGGATGATTGGGAAGTTGACCGTTACAAGAACGCCAACTTAGGTTGTTGTTTTTGATCAATGATCAAGACGTTGTAAATAGTTGTATCTTTATCATGGTAACGGTCAGGAAAAAAGTGTCTAGCAACTTGTATTTTAGACTTAATCTATTTGTTTAGTAATTTTTATTTAACAACAATTTACTTCTCTTTCCAAATCATTAACCATGGGTTTTACGCGAATGAGGATATGATCGAGCATGCATGTCTATTCTGTTATTACGGCCATGTATGCATGTCTCAACTGCCTTGTTGGTTTATTACTATTGGTGAAAGTTAAAAGGTTCCTACCCTATATCATTCTTCATCCTAACCGTTGGTTAAATTCGAAAGAGGATGTGATCGAACACACATGTCTATTTCGTCATTACGGCCATGTATGTATGCTTCAGCTGCCTTGTTGGAGTGGTACTTTTGGTGAAAGATTATAGAATGATCAACCCTAAGCCTTATCATACAAACCCATATTTACCTTTATAAACTTGTTACTCCTTAGCTTTAGCGATGGAGATGTGTATCCTTAACAGCTTATGATAGAATACTCATTACGACCGAGAAATTGAGTGAATTAGTTACATGTTATCACATAGATTAGTTGAGTGATTTGAGTGTTTTTATCTTCCTATTTCATAAGGTGTTTGGTTGTGTATATGTAATAGATCAAATAAATGCTTTAACAGAAAATATCCTTAGGGATACATTTTTATAAACTTCTAAAGGTTACTTGAGGACAAGTAGGATTCAAGTGGGGGATATTTGATGACATCAAATAACGTCTATTTTATAGCATCATTTATCCCATGTAATTAACCTATTTTATACAATTATTGAAAAGAATTGTTACTTAATTGTATATATTTGAGAATTGAAGTAATTATGGAGTACTTGATGAATATTAGCAAAAGGCATGCATTCTGGAGCTTAAATGAAGATATTTTGAAGATTACTATTCTGAAGACCAATACGCCGTATCCATCAAGGAAGATACGGCGTATCCGTGCCTGCACTCACCAAAGACCACAAAGGAAAGAAGCCTAATATGCCGTATCCAGAGAAGACCAATATGCCATATTGGAGATATAGTATATGAATATTCTGGAAGATATCAAACGTGGTCCCTACTCTAAGAAACCCCCAATACGCCCTATCCAATCCCTTGGATACGCCATATCGAACCGACTTCCAGACCCTCTAAATACAAAACTCAAAAATGAGTTTTAAGTGTGCTAAATCATATTCTCTATACATAAACCATAAAAGTTGATTTTCAGAGGAGAAAAAGAGCAGAAAAGGTCTTACAACGCATTCCAATCCATAGGAGACAACATGTAATTTCTTATACTTTTGTAATCATTTAGTTTTTGGTATCATTCGTTAACTCGGTTAGTTTACCTTGGCTAAAACAATTACTCTTGTATTAATTATGATGTTTGAAGGCTAATACCTTCGGGTATTAGCCATTATTATGAAGATCTGAATGTTTGGTTTTGTTTATATCTCAATTACTTGATTTATCGTTGTGTGCTTGTTTATGTTTATCAATATACTTGTTTACGTGCTTTTGTATCCGACCTATCATTCAAATGGATCAAGTGATATGGACCAAGTAATCTAGATGCCGGGATAGCTCTCCATATAGTAATTTATACATCTAGAATCATAGGATCACAAATATTGTCCTTCTAAAATCGTGCTAAGGATACGCTTCTAGCTTAACTAGTTAACAGAAATTACCTTTGGTTTATTGAACATGTAGACTAGTAGTGAATCTAGATAATTCAACAAATAATGTTCTGATTCCATTGGATAGTTGGACAAGTGGACTACTAGTGTATAAATTACCATTAAGCAGTAAGTGAGTAAAGTCTCTATGAGTTAGGGTTTAACAAGATCACCATTGCTTTAATCCCTAAGATAGATTATAATCAGCAAATAAGGGTGATTTATGCGGATGTTTTAATTGTGACAAAATTAATGTGTCTAGGTGTTAGGATGAAGTCTCGCCTAAGTCTAAGAATGATATGCCTTTTTGAGATAAGTAATCATTGCACTGAATAAACAAACCAACTAATCGGATTAATATTGGCTAATACAGTTTTCTATCATAAGGCTCGACCGCTCTTTTATCTTCTGTTAATTTGCTTGCGTGGGTTAAAGTGTCTTGAATTGATTATAGTCACCAACCAAACCCGTGCTAGTCTCTCAGGCTGAAACCCCCTTTTACCTATTAGAATTAGGATTAGAACTAACATAGGATTAGCATAGGTTTGACTTAGATTAGAATTAACTTAGATTAGATAACCAAAATATAAATAAATTGAGAGATTTAACCTCGCTTCAAGTGTTCGACACCCTACTTACCACGAATCTACCAACGACCGTGTACATAGTTTGTTAAGTGTATTTTTTGTTAAGTCAGCAAAATATAAATTTAAAACTTGAAACATCATAAATAAACCATACAACGACAACACATCAGCAGCCTGGGAAGTCAGTTTGTTCATGCACATCTATCATTGCTCGTGTAATATTCCCTAGGTTCTAGGGATGTTAAATGTTGACTCTTCAATGTCTTTCAAGGCTTGGATGCCGTTTAATTCAAAGATGGCCTAGAATTTTTGACTTGACTATTTCTAGCTATCAATATTCTCTTTCCACCTTGTTTTTTGTGATAATCATTTCGAACGTTTGTAAATCGTGCGCCCGCTTTGCTTGGCGGCCACGCGTGTGTCTTATCAACTGCCTTCCATTTTTCGTGGGCCTTGTAGGTCTACTTAAATGCACGTGTCTTGGTTAGGATTTAATAAGTATCAGACACGTTTCTTGGGCCCATTAAATATTTGGGTATACATAAGACAAGAAAAACCCTTTTGGATTTCTTTTCACTTTGTTCATTACGTTCTCTCAACTCTTCTCACTAAGTTTGCCTTTCTTTCTTTGCTTATTCTTTGTCTGAAATTCATCTTTTCACCCTCTTTAAGTCTGTCTACTTGTCAAATAATGAGTTATAATAGCCAGTTTTATGATTCTGAGGATTTCTTTCCTGAAGGGGTAGAAGTGCATTATCTAGGTATGTAATCACTTTCTTACCTTATGATTTTCCTTGATTTTACTGCATTTGGTTATTTAATTGCCTTCTTTATCCATTTTCTTTAGACCATGCTTCCATGTGTTATTCTATAAGGTATCCCACGTAGTGTAAGTAATAGTGAGTCTTTTATGATTGATCATAAATTGGGACCTTTTATGAGGAAGTTTGAATGGATTGATAGTCCTAATCCTCGCATTCCTCGAAAGGGGGATCGTGCTAACATACCGCAAGAGCCTAGCACCGTTGATTTTTACCTCGAGTATGTTATATTAAACATTAGGATATTAATGATGTATAGTGTGTGTTTAGAGAGATAATATAAAAATGGTCTTTTAATTAGATGATATTGATACAACTAATCATGATTTACATGTAAGTACACTTATTAAAAATTAAACTAACTCCACTTTTATTTATTGTTCCATAGGATGAGAGGTTTGTTAACTTAACAGCTTTAGTCCCTACATTATAAAAGTGATAAAAAGTAGATTATTTTTTCTAAGAATCTCCCCTGAATGATCTACTTAGGAATTATCCTTATTTTGTTTTTGATGACGACTTCCTCTTAAGATTTGTTGAGGTAGTCAATCATTTTTCTGAACCAAACATATTTTTAGGATGCTGAGAATTCTTGTATATAAGTTGAGGACAACCTTGTAGCACATTCTTATCTTTGAAGGAATCAACTCGACTTAAATCTATAAATCTTGAACTCAAAATCAGCATTCACGAAGACAATTGATAATCTTGATCTTTATCTGCAACTTTGAATCCTAAACCTTTTCTAAAGTAATGAGGATACTTGAAACCTAAACCTTTTCAAGCATTATAAAGCTTGTCCTTAGAAGGCATGATCATATGAAGACTTTTACACCTTTTTTCTTGCTTTATGAATATTATTTTCACATTCATTTATAATTTCCAAACACGTTTATATATCTAAATCCTTTTTACGCACATAATCTTCAAGTTCCGAAGTTGATGTTTGAATTACAGAGAGAGACTTTTTAATTTTAAAATTATTTTGTTCATCTAAGTTATTGAACACTCATGTTTTCGTTCAAAATATTTTTTTCTTTCATCTTCTTCTTATAATATTTCTCATTATCAAGATAAGAATACAATCAATTTCAAACTTTTATTTCGCTCTAACAATATCTGCGTACTTAGCCTTACATTCTGCATGATTCTCAATAACAACATGTTTTGCCTTAATTTGATCTTCTAATCTTTTCTTTTGAGCAAGCAAATCAATATTTTTCTCGTTCAAAACTTTCATTTGCTGGCGATTTTGGAGACTAAGATAAAACCCTAAGTCGACTTTTTCCCAATCAATCTCTAAACACTACTTTGATCAACGATCCTTATTTATGATTAACCATGTTTAATCGTATAATCTATCATTATTAGTTTAGTGCTTTTCGATCGTTAGGGTTTCTGGTTTTTAGGGATACTTTTTAATCGTTGTTAAGGTTATTGTAATGATCGCATTGTTTCTTGTTGTCAATATACGATTTGTTATTGCTTGAATTCCAAATATCTTGTTAGGGTTTTATTTAGTTGATCATTTAGTAAGTATTTAAAAGGGAGACCATGCTAATTTACCTAATCTGAAAGGTTTTGGATGTTTGTTTATAACACTAATCAGGCTTGTGTAGATGTAAGGATCCAACGCGGTTTTCTTAATACGGGAGGGGAGGTAGCAATCACATGAATAAAAGGATCGTACCATGAAGGGTATAGTGTTTGGTACTGATGGAAAGCAGGTCAATGTCCTGATTAGCAGATTCTTTAAGTAGCCTTACTCCTACTCGAACTTAAGTTACTCCTAATTCTGATGATATGAATGATCGTACTGGTATGTTTACTATGCATTCGGATGTCTTTACTTCTGCTTTGTGCACTTGTGTTTCGGTTCTAACAAGTACGAATATTGATGCTTCTACTAACCCAATCCAATCGGGTAGTCAACATGTGGAAAACACGAGGCCGATCTTGTATTTTAATGTTGCTACTACTTCCAGTCCAAATGGTAGTGCTAATAAGAATGGAGGTGAACATGTTGGTTATACACCTATTAATGTGTTTCCTACATCATACGCTATAAAAGTTAGCCCTACTTCTTAGACTATGGCTAATATTCAGAAATTTGAAGCTAATGTACCTAATGATGTCTTACCTTTGGCTTAGGTTATTGATAGAATGAAGAATTCACTTTATGGATACTATATCGATAAAAGGCTTGTGTTTCCTGTTGTTGAATGGTTTGTACGCAACAACTAGGAGAAATATGGATTGAATAAAATAATGATTGTGAATTTTTTTTAAGTTCTCATCTACTAAGGGTGTTGATTTGGTGCTCAAAGAGGGTCCATAAATGATTTGTGAAATCCCTATTTTTCTAAATAAATGGTCACCTTTGTCAGCCTTCTTAAAGAAGATATGTCTCGTGTTCTAGTTTGGGGGAAGTTCTATGATGTCCTAATGGTTGCTTATACATCGGATGGGTTAAGCTTAATCGCAATGAAAATTAGTACCTCAATGATGCTAGATTCGTATAAAAATTCCATGTGTTTGGGATCATGGTGTAGGACCAATGATGCTAGATTCGTATGCAAATTCCATGTGTTTGGAATCATGGGGTAGGAGCAATTACGTAAGAGTTTTGATTGAAATTGACGCTTGTAAGGGTTTTAGCGATAATCTAATTATGGTTGTTCCAAACTTTGATAAAACTGGATATATAAAAGAAACCATTCGTGTAATACGAGTGGAAACCTCCTCGTTGTAGTACATGCTTAATATTTGGTCACTTAGTTGATGACTGTTCAAAAGCACCGAAATGAGTGGTGAATAGGGCGGATAAAGACAATGGTAGATCACTCGGGGTTAATAATGATAGTTTTATTTAAGTAAAACAGAAGAAATCCGGTGGCAATGATGCAGACACCAAAAAATTTAAATCAGTTTTAGTGAAGCCTAACACTATATATCACCCTAAAGTAAACCAACTGACTAAAGAGGTGAGCCCTAAAATAGCTCCTTCTTTCGGTAAGAAGAAGGTCTCAACAACACCTAAATCTTCTAAGAAGACATGTAAAACAAATACTTTAACATTAGGTAATGGTACCTTTTCCCCTAGTAACTTGTTTGAGGCGTTAAATGTTGATAACCCATTTACTGAGGAACTTGATTCAGGGAATATTGATTCTACGTCAGGCATGCAAGAGGAAGGGCAAAGTGTTACCACTATAGTAGAAAATATTAATATGATTGAATAACAACTGTTGGGGGGGGGGGGGAAGTTTGTGCTTGTAGATGATGATGGTAAACCATTGAAAAAGGTTGATTATTCGGATGATCATGATAGTGAGTGTGATAACTAGTAACTTGTCTAGGGTTTAGTATTATAAAATATTGTAATTTTCTATCAGAGTCGTTTGATTTTGTTGGCTTTATTGACATAAAGCTGAAAAATTGACTTCGGCTGACTTACTTTGCGTGAAACAGTTACGGATTAACTGGGTCTTAAGAGAGCTTTAAGTTCCGTAAGTGAATCACTACTGATCCATATTTCCGTATCAGAGTGTTTAGATTGTCATTTTAATGCGTTCCAGGAAGTTTTTCCCGTGTTTTGTGAGAATCGTCACGCAACGCATACCAGCACGACAGTTAAAATGAAAACTGGTTGAAATATCGTAGGTGAATTTAATGAACTTATTTAATAAGTAATTTTGTAATTTGAAGTAATGTTGGTCTAGAACGCAAATCATGGAGGTGTGAGTTAAAAGTTATCAGAAAACGGGCGTTTTCGTGAGATTAGAGTTAAACGCGTATCGGTCGTAAAAGTGAAATTTGTGAGCAAAGTCTAAAGTGATAAGATGTATTGTTTAAGTCGAGAAGGGAAAACTTTTAAATACTTGAGAGAAAGGTTTCGGTTTGCTTTATAGTAAACTCGTATTTTTTCGGTCCCGACACAGTCTAATAAATGTCAAAAATGAATTTTTAGGAAGTTTAACTTGAAAATGTATCGTATAAATAACCTAGATTATTGTAAAATGTTTTTAAGATCAATAAAAATACTACGGAACTTTGGGAAATATTTTAAAGTCAAAATCTTAGAGTTTTACGTGAACCCAACACGAAAAGAATCCATCCCGAGACCTCCTAGGATGCTAGCCGGTTGGGAAGAGACAAACAGGAACACCAAGGCATTTTTTAGCTCCTTTGGTCCATGCATGGTACATGTATATTTGTCCTAACCTCACACACACATTACACACTTTCAAAAAATCAAACAAAAATCAAAAACTCCCTTTCTTTCTCTCTTTTGGGTTTCGGACGCAAACAAGAAGAACAAGAAACATAAATTTTTGAAGATTTAGCAAGAACACGAGGTTAGAAAGTATAGTGGGTTGATATTTGATAGTCTCGGGTCATAAGAAAGATATTGGGGTTTGTTTTCCTTGCATCAAAACCAAACCAAGAACTTCCAAATTTGTAAGTTCAAAAAAAAATTAAGTTGTACTTTTGTGTTTCTTATGGTATCTAAATGCTAGTTGTACAAGTTGACCGTCGTAAAAATCAAAACTTGAAAACGAAACGAATGATTTAAAAGGGTGTTTGGTTGCGTCGAGTACAAAAAGGAAATAACAAGAAATGGTCACTTTTATATTATGGTTGTGGTGGTATATTTATTTTTGAGAACCACCACAAACATCAAAAAATTTCAACCAAAATACCCAAATAAAACATCACCTCACCAAAACTTTCAAAAAATAATAAATTTCAAATTAATTAAAATCACCTCCCTCAACAATAACTCCCCTAACCAAAAATTTCAATTCCCCAAAATAATAAAATTCAACAATTCAAAACTCAAAATATAAAACTCTCCACAAACTCAACTCAACAAATTTAAACTCAACAAAATTAAAACATTCAACACTCCAAAATTACAATCAATAAAATTAAACACCCATTCATGATCCCAATATCAAGTATGCATCCAGTTGAATACGTTACCATGTTCATTGTATTACCTACTAAAACTCCCAGAATACATATTGTCTCACAAATACTACCAACATCTACTCCTAGTGTATGTCGCCCTGACTCACCTTAGACCCCTTTCTCCATACTTTATGTAGATGACTCTCTCTCTCCCTCCGTTCATTTCTAATGTGTAACTTGACCCTGTCACATACATTACACGCTCCTAATCGCCATCAGCAGACATGAACTCCCTCCATCCTACCTGATCCTCAATTACATTCTATTCTCACTTATGTGCCTCTTGTCCCTATCTCCCTCCTCTCCTCTTTGACTTCCCATCCCTCCATCTATATCATGTCGTACAACTCTGTGTCTTTCACTATACCCTATATACTCCTCTTCGTCCATGCAAACATTTTGTGAATATATCATAATTATCGCTAACACCCAACAATGTAACATACCCTGTTTACCATCAACAACTATTCTACACCCTATAGATCTCCTGGCTAATCAATAACGCCCCCAACCATCAATCTCCTTAAATTTAAAGATTTCATCAGTACGTGTACACACTGTATAATACCTGTCTCCACATCCATCCCACCTCATCCAACACTCCACTCCTTATACTAGTTACATTGTCACTCTTACAGTTTATACAATAGACCTCTCACACAAACCACATTTCTCTCATAAAGACCTCGCATAGACCCCGTCCTCGCACCCCACTCTCTTGTAATTTCATCGCCATGCTCCGTCCTACTAGTACTTGTCACACGCAAACAATTTACGCAAACCAACCTAACCAAATTGTACAGTTATCTGTAATGTCACTACTTGTACTATACTATCTCGCATGCATCATTTAATATATTTACTGAAAAACTGCAACTTTAACAGATTTAACATAAAGTAAATGAATATACCTCATTAGATCATATTTGAAAAATTGTCTACTCTAATCACGTATCAAAGTTAAGATATGTATGTTACGAGTACCCCGTGCCTCTCCTCACATTTTACAAATCCAAAATGATACTATGTAATTATGCAAAAATGTAGAGTACATTGTTTTAGTGCACTATATGTCAAATCACTACTAAAAACTAATTTAAAAAGAAACATTACTCCACTCTCATCCCAACTCCCTCCTCCCCCCCTCCCACTATCAAACACTAGATATCTTCTTTCGCATCATCCCCCCACCCGCCCCCGCCCATACCCCCACCTACATACTACTCCTGTATTTTCACCTCGTGATTGTCAAATGTACATCATTAATAATATCAGTTCTAAATCTCTGACATCGAATTCATTAAATGTACTATATAGAATTTATAACATAGCGCACATGAATAAACTCACTGTTCCTGAAATATAGTCGCATAACTAATCTAATACATCCTGTGTTCTCTTATCAGTGTTGTCTTGGTAAGTAATCTGCGACTCAATATGAGATACTATATAGATTCTGTGCAAAAATTTAGTGTAAAAGATAATATTATTTGACATCCTTGTTACTAAATACCATCACTCTTGTCTAACCCAACCCTATTCTCACACCAACCACTGTGCTAAGATATTGATCTTGAAATCTTCTATATAAAAATTGACAAACATTAGTATAATCTACTTATATCTCGAATAGTTGTAAAAATTGAATTATTTCTACTATTGAGTATCTACAGATGTGTGTGACTATTGTGTGAATATTGATAAATAGAAACTGCACTCTCCATTGCTTAGATAATGTAATAGAAGTATACGAGGATTAATATACATACTGAAGATCATGTGGCTCATAAGTCGTCTCACGATATGTCATATAATTAATTTTGATTCAGTCATACTGATGTATTATGAAACACGTATTTGAAGAAGAATTGAGACTCATATACTCATGTGTAATCGAATGTGTTAAAAGTTTATTGTCACTCCTTCTCCTCCTCGTGTGTACATGTAAAAGTAAGAGTTCCGAAATAACCTAACCACTCACTGCTACCTTACTAGTTATTAAATTGTATAATAAATATGATTTATTGCATATACCCTATATACATTATGTCTTCATCCTATCTTTATCATATCAGTCTAATCTTGTCTCCCGATATGTGTATATTGTTAATATTGCTATCAAAAATTCATATTATTTATAGATATCTGAAATATATCTTGATATATTAAAAGATATATGTTTACTTTATCATTCTCTAGTATTGAATACCGCCTCTACAGCTTCACAGCTTGATATGAAATGGTGATGTTTAGTATTTGAGTTGACTCCTGAGAGAAGTATGTGAATTATGTCTCAGAATAGCTATTATGACTCGACCCTCGCAGATACTTCGCTCATGTGTCCTTACCCCCTATGCAGTACGCTTACCCATCATCAAGTCGGTCATTTGATCTGTATCTCTCCTTTAGTTGGTACAGCCTGCCGTATGAAGTGTGTGTTAATTAGTATATGTAACTTCATCTCTCTCACAGAGAGACACTTTCTGTATTCTCTGTTTTTATGCCTCCAGTGCAAGTGTAGTAATGAGACTATTCGCCAATACGATAATATAACACTGCATGATACAGATAAGAATCTATCTCAACGATTTTTTGGAGCTGTGAGAACAAGAAGTACTGGTCTTTTTGAGCTAGGATGTTGTAATATGTGTATTGTAGTAGATTAGTTATGGAGGTAGTAGCGAGTAGATATGTGTGATGAGTGCTAAAATGTAGCATTATATGTGTGTGGTTTGATTAAATTGCGTAACGGCTATAGTGTCATGATAATTTGAGTTCTGACATATTGTGTGTCTCTGTGTACATGATATAGTATGAGGCGTACGCAGGTGAGTGATTTGTAGTATTTGCTAATACCTAGTCGGTCGTGGTTAGTCCGCATCCCCTTTGGATAGTAGTCTAACATTATCTAAACCGCAGAATACACACGAGAACAACGCACGCAAACACCAACAGAAGAGATAGAGAATATAATAACAAAACATTTGTAACGAGAATAACGGTTTGTAATGGGAATAAAAGTTTTGAGATAAGGATAAGGGTTTATGTAAAGAGAATGAGAATTTTAGGTGAGTAAAGACGAACGCTTGTGCAATAAGACAATTTTGTACAAAATATTAATGAGGCAAAATAAATGTTAGCTCGTGGCCGGGTAACGTTGTACGTAGTAGAGATTGATTGGTTAGTTGAGTAGAGATTGGTTGGTTCATTGTGTAGACATTATCTGTGTGGTTATTATCATCTATTGAGGTGAGTTCTCATAGCCCCACTTTTTAAATCTTTTCCATTAGGGGAAAATGATACTAAAATGTGTTTTGAGCTATTTTCTGAATTGTGCGAAATGTGGTTTTGTTTTTGGGACAATTAATGTGTTTATGACTGCTATGTGAATGATATGTGTTGGTACGCTAAGCTGTGTGGTTCTTCACCCTAAATATAGCTCCAGCTGGTAGGCTTTAGGTATGGTATGTCATTGGGGTTGCGACCCTAAGAGCGTTGGTATGCGCTGGTGATAAGACTAGCGGGGATGCTAGGTCTTGGTACATGATTAGCGGGAATGATAAGTCATGGGCTCGTGATTGATCTGCATATATTCACTATCATATAGAACAATTGTCCAACTGTATGAGATATTGGCACAACGACTCGGTTTTGAGTCAAACCTACGAGCTCACCAACATTATTGTTGACGTTTTTGAGTATCATTTTCAGGTATGTTATTAACAAAGGTAAATGTGAAGAATTAGGAATCAAAGATGAGTACATTTGGGAGATTTATTAAAGGACATATGTTTCACATTTTCCAAGGTCATGAAATTTGTAAACTTTTGTAAATAAAATTTTGCAAACAACGTACGGTATTATCTTGTATCTTGTGCAATGTGAATCATTATGTCGCATTCTCGTGTTTCCGCCGCTGATGGGGTGTGACAGATTGGTAATCAGAGCCAAGGTTATAGAGAATGCTTTTTAATAAAAAGAAAATGCAACTATAACAAACTAGAATATTCATAAAACCTCGAACATGGCGAAAGTTAATTAGCCCGAGCAATTAATGTTATCTCCTAAATTACGCATAGCCTGATCAACTATGCTTAATTTACAAAGGATCATGGGATGATAGGGGTAGTTTTCTTAAGCTATGTTAGAGGAAGGGATGGATGTGTAGATGATAAGACCACCTGAAAATGAGTTGACCTCAAGCGTACGTATTGGGTAATACGTACTTACGTGTAGTTATATGATATGAGAACACTTGTGAGTATTGGAACCTAGAGTGTTGTTGATTGCCTAGTGCTTGCCATGATGCCTTGTTTATATTGCATGATGCCCTGGAAGCCTTGGTAGATATGTCGCGGGTAGCGACGTTAGTTAAGGATGTGTATGGGGTAGTTATGTTTTGTAGTTCATAATGCCCTAAGAGCCTTGTAGGTATGATTGATTGGTAGCGATGCTGATTGAGGGTGTGCCCTTAGTAGATACGTTAGGGTATGGTATGATGTCCTAAAGTGCGTATTTAGTGTAGAACCTTGTTGGTGCTTGTTTGTCGTTCATACCTCTTGGTATATTTGATATATATATATGGGTGTAATATTTATATATAATATATATAGTTAGATTAATAATATATTATATATATATATTATATTATAGATATATATATAGTCGATATACGGTCGTATATACGGTTACGAACACCTAATTTCAAATGATATGTTGATTATATATATATATATGTAAGGCATTGTGATGCTGGTAATTTGAGTGCTGATATTTTGTAAAGAAACTTATACCCTTACTGTGCACAGGTCATGTCTACCCCAGCTTATGTTGATTCAGAGACTATCACCCAAGCTGACGAAGATCAGAGCTCTCGAGTGCCTGTCCCTTTACCTGATGACCCCTATGTAGCGGTTAGGCAGGCCCAGTTAGTTGATACAGATACTGAGTCAGACCCGGAGGAGGCTCCCTTAAAGGCAGAGGAGTTGCAGCCATTAGGTTCTAGAGTACCCCTTATGAGTGAGGAGTTTGAGGTTTCTAAGACATCAGGTACTAGGACTGTTTCATCCTATTCTCTAGTTTCATTAGATTTCACTGCACCATTGTCACCTGATCATCCACTTACTCATGTTTCACCTACCACTTCACCCACTCGAGTTTCGTTCCATTATAGCACCGTACGTATGGCCGTACGTACTCATCCGACCTTATCCCCATGCATGTCAGCCCGCATAGCGGAGGCAGCTGCTTTGTCCCCATTTTCTTTCTGTAAGAGGTATATATCCTTTTACAAGATATCATCATCATCTCTGAACCTTCTAGTACGAAAGAGGTACTAAGGAAAATCTAAGCTCATATTAGATACTAATAGTGAGGGGGACAAGTTAGGAGAAGAGGATACTAAGGAGGATGAGGAGGATAAGAGTTTAGATGCGGATGACGAGAGAGAGAGTCAGGGTTTAGATGACGAGGGTCAAGGTTTAGATGACGAGGTCCAGGTTTAGATGATGAGGGTCATGGTTTAGGTGATGAGGCTCATGGTTCAGATGACGAGAGTTAAGGTTTAGAAGATGAGGGACTTGGTTTAGAGGAGGAGGAGGCTGTACCTGAGGGTCAGCAACAGGCAATTCTGTTTGTGGAGACAGCCGTGAGCGAGCCTTTAGGACTTGGATATTGAGCGTTGAGACGTCGTGAGTTAGCACTCGGGGAGGACTAGGTACCTAGTACATTCGAGGTAGGTTAGAGCTCTAGGTCTGTGCCGGAGCAGCAGGGAGCAGAAAGGGTATCTGCATTTAGACAGCCCACCCTTGATACATGGGTAGATCCTGAGGCTGGCAGGGATTACACCAACATTCCAGCTTATGTACTACTAGCTGCACCTGTTCAGACACCACCATCTCCTGAGTGGTCGTTTGGTTCCTTACCAGTTTCACCATCATCCCTGTAGTTCCATCACCTATAGCTTCGCTAGTGGCTACCCTGACATCCACCATATCGGTAGATGAGGATCAGTTTATAGAGGTAGGGGCGCAGTTAGAGCTTCATGAGAGCATACTCCATGATCACATTCAACATTTAGATGCGCTACCACCTACTTTGGTTGTGAATATCAATAAGGATGTGAGAGAGCTATATACTAGGTCAGGAGTGGTTAAAGATGAGATCTTTTCGTAGAGGTATAGGTTTAGGAGTTTAGATCGAGAGCAGGAGACATATATAGTGACTTTTGGAGCTTTGTGGAGGCTAGTGTTGGCATTGGAGGCATGGGCAGGGCATGTTAACACCCAATTGGCAGATATGTCACAGGCTAGGTATGATGACCATAGATTGATTCATGATATGTTAGTAGAGCACGACGCTATGAAGCTTATGCTTTAGGAGATGAGAGGTCGTGTTACCGCTTTAGAGCAGGAGAGGAGCCGTAGAAGGCAGTAGATGGTATGAGATTGGTTAGGATTTTTGTACGCCACTAAACTGTGTAGCTTCAGTTAGTGTTGGATTTGAACTGAGTAACCTCAGTGGTAGTAGTTATGAACTGATTAGTATCAGTCGGTAGTGGATTCTTATCGAAATCATAGATATGATAGTAGTAAGATGATTATGTATGAAATTTGTAAATTAATGGATGGTTTTCTATTTTATTACATGAGTTGATATGTTTGGTACATGAGTATGTCATTGTCTAGACTGGTTAGTGACATAGTTCGTCACTCACCTCGGATAGGATTTTCTATACCTATGTTGAGCTTGAAAAATATTCAAGTGATGTGTCAAACAGTTGTGTTGGAAGAACGCAGAGTTAGGTAAAAACCTTGTAAAGTCATGAGGAGCCTAGGTTGTAATAGTAGTAGACTAATTTGGAACACGAGTTGATTGTAGAGTAACCCTAGAGAACATCCTAAATCCTTAGTGAATTAGAACCCAAGGAACTCAAAAGAAGTAAAATCTACTTGGAAGAGTTTAAGCAAACTTTAGTAAACGAATCTTGGAAGATGTTGAAAAGAACCATGTGTAGGTTGTGATGTGTAGGACACATGCCTCTTGGAGGACTGGACCCACTAAATAGAACCACTAAAGGACTAGATGCCGTCAAATGTTCTAAGAGTTTGTTGACACGTTGAGGACTGGATCATATTCGGACACCCGACCAATATGTGACCCGAAGGTTAGGACGAACTATTAAGTTGAGGAGATAGTAAGAAAGACTATCATGTTATGTGAGACCAGATCTAGATAGATTATGAGAAAGTATAAGAGCTAGACTTCTGAACTAGGTCTATAGGGGAATCAAAAGAAACCCCACTTAAAGAGACCAAGTCGATAGAGGATTAGTTTGTTGAGTTGAGGAATGGAATATTTCTTGATATTGATTATGATAGAGAATTTGAGTTGAGTTTCAGGGGCAAAATTCCTTTTTGATTTTGTCGGCTTTATTGACAGAAAGCTAAAAAGTTAACTTCGGTTGACTTACTTTGCGTGAAACGGTTACGAATTAACCGGGTGTTGAGAGAGATTTGAGTTCCATAAGTGAATCACTTCTGATTCATCTTTCCATATCTGAGTGTTTAGATTGTCATTTTAATGCGTTCCGGGAAGTTTTTCCCGTGTTTCGCGAGAATCGTCATGCAACGCGTACCGACACGACAGTTAAATTGAAAACGGGTTGAAATAATCGTGGGTGAATTTAACGAACTTATTTAATAAGTAATTTTTTAATTCGAAGTAACGTTGGTCTAGAACGTAAATCATGGAGGTGTGAGTTAAAAGTTATCAGAAAACGAGTGTTTTGTGAGATTTGAGTTAAACGCGTATCAGTCGTAAAAGTGAAATTTGTGAGCAAAGTATAAAGTGATAAGATGTATTGTTTAATTCGAGAAAACTTTTAAACTCAAGAGAAGGTTTCGGTTTGATTTAAAGTAAACTCGTATTTTGGTCCCGACACGTCCAATAAATGTCCAAGATGAATTTTGGGAAGTTTAAGTTTAAAATGTATCGTGTAAATAACCTAGATTATTGGAAAAATGTTTTTAAGATCAATAAAAATACTACGGAACTTTGGGAAATACTTTAAAGTCAAAATCTTTGAGTTTTGCGTGAACCCGTCATGAAAAGAAGCCATCCCGAGACCTCCTAGGATGCTAGCCGGTTGGGAAGAGACAAAAGGGAACACCAAGGCATTTTTTAGCATCTTTGGTCCATGCATGATACATGTATATTTGTCCTAACCTCACACACACATTACACACTTTCTAAAAATCAAACAAAATCAAAAACTCTCTTTCTTTCTCTCTTTTGGGTTTCAGACGCAAACAAGAAGAACAAGAAACCTAAATTTATGAAGATTTAGCAAGAACACGAGGTTAGAAAGTATAGTGGGTTGATATTTGATAGTCTCAGGTCATAAGAAAGATATTGGGGTTTGTTTTCCTTGCGTCAAAACCAAACCAAGAACTTCCAAATTTGTAAGTTTTCTAAAATTTTATTTAAGTTGTACTTTTATGTTTCTTATGGTATCTAAATGCTAGTTGTACAAGTTGATCGTTGTAAAAATCAAAACATGAAAACGAAACGAATGATTTAAAAGGGTGTTTGTTTACGTCGAGTACAAAAAGAAAATAACAAGAAATGGTCACTTTTATATTATGGTTGTGGTGGTAAATTTATTTTTGAGTCAAATGCTTATTAGGGATTACTTTTGAAACTTTGCTTAAAATAAGCTCACTTAGGGCTTATTTGATGTTTGGGCTTTGGTTGGTTTTGGCAAAAGAAAGAAAAGAAGAAAAGAATATTGGGCTTGGACCATTTGATTGTTTCGGCTTATGGGCTTATAGCTTATTTGATTTCGAGCTTATTTAGCTTCGGCTTATTCAGGTTTAGCTTATATTGGTTTTGGCTTATCGAGTTTTGGACTTTTGATTGTTTTGGTTTACTTATGGCTTATTCGATCTTATGGCTTATTTATGTTGGGCTTATTTGGTTTGGCTTATGGCTTATTTTGGGTATGGCTTAATGGGCTTAAAGCCTATTGGGTTTCATTTTATATTTTGGACTTATATAAAAGGTTATGAACTAATTTTACTATCGGGATAAAATATTAAGACCTTAATGGACTAACATTGGGCTTCCGGGCCCAATAGGAGAAAAATTATAAATTGGACTTGTGAATGGATTAATGGACTTAGATTGGAATTAAAAGTAATTATATTAGACTTAACAAATGTTATTGGACTAACGTTGGGCTTCTGGGCCCGCCAAGGAAAATTTTGTAGTTTGGATTACTACGTCGGATACATAGATTTACGGAGGTGGAAAAAATGGTTAATATAGCTGATTTTAGTAATAAATGGATAAACGCTATGAAATAGGACTTTTTGGTATTTTGGAAAAATTATGAAAAGTATAGAAATTTAAGGTTTTGAAACCTTGAAACCTTTTACAAACGAACAAGCCATGTTAAAATTTTGTGAAAAATGTCGCACTTAAAAAATAGTGTGGGATGATTATTTGGAGTCAATTCAACTAAAGGACAAAAAAATGACTTTTGTAAACGATAAGTCTTAAGGTTAAACGATTGAACATGAACGTTCTAAGATGTCGAAATTTATATTGCCCCTTTTAGCTCGATAAAAAGATGAAAGTAATAATTAAATATTATTATTTTATTTAAAATGTTATATACTTATATATATACATATTATATATATATATATATATATATATATATATATATGTATATATTTTTTGTTATTATATCAATAAATATTTAAATATATATACTTTAACGTTGCCGGAGATGTTTTGTTATTTATTTTGATCTTTGAACCATATTTATTTCTTGTCGGATATCTCTTGGGATTCTCTTGGTCAACTGTCTCGTTCTGAAGATTGGGAAATGTTTTTGAGTATTTTGTGTCGTACGTATTTCTCGCTGAATCCTTTTAGACTGTTTGGTCAGTTGTTTTGTTTTAGTTGTTGGATATGTTTTGAGTATTTGGTGTCGATGTGGCACTTAGCCCAAGTGCATTGAGTTGATTTACTTAAGTACCACGCAACCATAATACCAAAACATTTGTAACGAGAATAACGGTTTGTAATGGGAATAAGAGTTTTGAGATAAGGATAAGGGTTTATGTAAAGAGAATGAGAATTTTGGGTGGGTAAAGAAGAACGCTTCTACAATAAGACAATTTTATACAAAATATTAATGAGGCAAAATAAATGCTAGGTTGTGATCGGGTACCGTTGTGCGTAGTAGAGATTGATTGGTTTGTTGAGTAGAGATTGTTTGGTTCATTGTGTATAGATCATCTGTGTGGTTGCTATCATCTATTGAGGTGTGTTCTCGTAGCCCCACTTTTTAATCTTTTCCGTTGGGGGAAATTGATACTAAAATATGTTTTGAAATGTGCTAAACGTGGTATTGTTTTTGGGACAATTAATGCGCTTATGACTGCTATGTGAATGATATGTGTTGGTACGCTATGATGTGTGATCTTTCTGTGTGGTTCTTCACCCTAAATATAGCTCTAGCTAGTAGGCTTTAGGTGTGGTATGTCATCGGGGTTGCGACCCTAAGAGCGATGGTACGCGCGGGTGATAAGACTAGCGGGAATGCTAGGTCTTGATACATGATTAGCGGGGATTCTAAGTCATGGGTTCGTGATTGATCTGCATATATTCACTGTCATATAGCACAATTGTCCAATTGTTTGAGATATTAGCACAACGACTGGGTTTTGAGTCAAACCTACGAGCTCACCAACATTATTGTTGACGTTTTCGAGTATCATTTTCAGGTGTGTTATCAACAATGGTAAATGTGAAGTATTGGGAATCAAAGATGAGTACATTTGGGAAATTTATTAAAGGACATCTGTTTGACTTTTTCCAAGGTCACAAAATTTGAAAACTTTTGTAAATAAAATTTTGTAAACAACGTACGGTATGATCTTGTATCTTGTGCAATGTGAATCATTATGTCGCATTCTCATGTTTCCGCCGCTGACGGGGTGTGACGATGAGGATGAAGTTGAACCTATTAATAATGAAATGGCAAGTTATCTGGCATCCGAACCATCAGGGATTGGATATGGTACTAATAGCTTGCTGGAACAATGGAGGAAAACTTATGGGAATGCTGACTTCGACTACGACCCATAAAATGATAATATGTATGAAAGTCTGAAAATTCCTTATAATGTTCAATCTATATGCGATAATTTGTATATCAAGGTTCGTGGTCGTAAAAGAAATAGATTCTTGATGTTATTGATTCATTTAGAGTCTAGTCATTATTTGTTCCTTTTGTTAAAGAATTAGTTTGCCTATGTGACGAGATAAGATGTGGGATATTACCTACATCCGTTGTACTGAATTATTTTTGGCGTAATAAATTTATCGAAGAAACCCATTACCAAAAAAAAGAATTTTCTCATCATTTTGATCATTCAAAACTTTTAGTTTTTTGTTTATTTCAATTTTTGCCTCAAAAGTTTTTCTTGATCATGTAAAACCTTATTTTGATATGTTAAAACTTTATTGTTTTGATTTGCTTCCTCAATTCTTGTTTTACACTTAGCTATTTCTTCATAAACTTAACAATCCCGTGATTAGTCACATGATGTTTTCCTTTAGATTTATTATGATCACTTAGTAATTTATTATCATCACTTTGTAAGTTATTATGATCATGTTTAGAATCAAATAAATTATCAGCAACATTGTCATGATCAAATTCAACTTTATCATGAAATATTTCCTTATCATCATTATTGTCTGCTAATAAACAATAATTAAATTCAGACTTGTCATAATAATATAAAGTATTAGCATCATCATTTTCACTTTTAGAAATAAAAGAGTAATATGGTACCTCTTCATCGGTATCATTGACTGATAAAGAACTCTCATCCGAATCAGAAAGGACGTTCTTTATTTTTGCCATAAAGACCATAGTAGCATCCAACTCCTCTTTCAACCCATTATTATTTACAAACTGATGTTTCTTCCTTGAAAGAGCTTTAGCTAACATCATTGTTACTGATGAGGTGTTATTTTATATACCTTTTTCAGGTTATTTAACTTTTAAAATCATACAAATATGCCCGATTATTATACTTAATCCTTTCTTTTTGTGTTTTTAGCATTTGAGAAGCACTTGGATGGAATACACGTGACTTGGCCTCGATTTGGAGAAGAAACAAGACAAATTACAACTTTTCAGCTTCGTGACCACCTTCATGACACCTTCACCAAAAGTGTTTGAAAAGTATTATTTTGGACCTATTTCATGACCACTCAGTGTATTGAGATGACCTTCATGACGGTGTCAAAATTTCAAGGTGACGACATCACAATTATTTGTGACAACGTCAAAGTAAGGCGGTGGAGAACAACCCTAATTTGAGTCGACGGGCTGACAATGTCTCACTTTCTACCTGACGCCCTCACGATGGAATTTGTATATATACAAACGTATTATTTTCATTATTCTATGTGTGGAACTTTGTGGAGTCTTGGAGCTTATACTATAATCTAATTTTAAGCCTTTTTATGCCCTTGGTTACTCATATAATCTAATGTTACATTGAAGCTAAGTAATTCATCCATTAATCATTCAATAATGTCTATGTATTGTTTGATTATTTTTTTCTTCTCTTCTTGTTAACATGTTAGGCTAACTTTATTTTTTTTACTTATGATTGCATAAAACCTAGTTATCATATTTGATATATTGTTTCTTGTTAGTGATGTGCGCGTTAGACATTAGAAAATTAGCTATAATCTGTACCTTATCTTAGACGTCTAGTGAAACATGATCTAATTAAGTGAAATCTCATGTTTGGTAAGGTCATTAGATAAGTATTTAATGCCCGTGGTGTACTATTAGAAGGAAGGGCGTTTGACAGGTAGCAACCCATCTAGGTTATTACATAGTTATGTTTCTAACTAACTTACAATTGAATTAGGGGAATACTTCACATTACACTAACAAGGGTGTGACAACGCAATAGATTAGATAGAGTAACTAAGGAGTAGTGCATAATTAAGTGAACACGTTTGTTTACTTATACAAGTCCCCACCAATTTTACATTTTTGCATAATTAGGTGTAGTTTAATTTAGATAAAACCACTTCTCTCAATTAATTAGATTTTTACTTGCTATTTAAAAAACAGAAAAATTCAAAAATACTCTTCTCTCAACTCTTAGATCTTAGTGACATATAATTTGAACCTACCTCACTATTCCTTTAGAGAACGATCAATCCCCGAGTCTTGATTATACTATACCACAACGATTAGGTACTATGCCTAGGAGGATTATAAAACTTTGATGTTGCAATCTACCACATCAGTTACTTTCTTCATGTCATTGATATCCTCATCACCACCATTATCTTTACTCATGTTGCTCTCTTTGACATAATTAAAAACTTAACACGCTGCTCATTTAGCCACCACAAATAAAGCACAAGCTGATATCCCACAAATAACCGAAGTTCAAGCGAGAACGAAAGAGTCTTAGGCTTACAAACTTTGTAATCGGTTACAAAAGATTTTATAGTATAACAATGGGGGATGTTTGGTTCATTTTAGGTAATGGAAATACAAATAGCAATAGGAGTACTAAGGAATATAATGGGTATTTCTATTATAACGGATTGTGCTTAGTTGATAATGTAATTTTTTAAACAATGATGAACACACATTATATATATAATTTTTTGTGGTGTTTTTATAAAGGTAAAAAAGTAAAAATGATGATTTGATACAGATCCTTAAAGGTGTTTTGTTGGGGTTTTGAAGTTATTAATAGTGGTGTTACTTTTTTTTAAAATTGATGAACACAGAATGAGTATTTGAAGCTTTTGTGGTTTCTTGATAACGGTTAAAAAGTAAACAAAAAAATAGTGACTTGGGTCAAATCCTTTAGGGGTTTTGTGGGTCTTTTGAGTTAATTAAATTATGTAAAAAAGTTTGAACCTTAATAAACACAGAGTGAGTATTTAAAGCTTTTTATGATTTTTTAGTGGTAGTTTGAGTTCATAACAAGATCGTATGTGTGTGGGTTTTTAGAAGGTGTTTTTAGTGTCTGTGTGTGTGTGTGTGTGTGTGTGTGTGTGTGTATGAGAGAGAGAGAGACAGTTTTGAGTACTGGAAGTTTTAGTGCAGACACCGTTTGGGTAGTTTCTGACTGTGATTCCATCTTCTCTTTGATTATGAGATCTTGTGTAGATATAGTGTTCTTCTTATTCAAAGTTTCTCAACAAGCTCTGATACCACTTGTTGATCCCTTTTGAACAGATCTTACTTAGCTTGTTAAAGCTTAGTTGTATTGGATAGATCCAAGACAACTATAGTAGAAACTAAGATTGAGAATATCACAAACTATGCGGAATCTAGTTTGTAATACTAAGAAGAACAATGAAACAGTAAAACAAGATCTTTACTAAACTTTCAATATATTGAAAACTATTTGAGTTACAAAATAGCTATGAATACTAACTATGATTGCTATGCAAACTATGAAAAACTAATATGAAAACTGATATCTAGATCTATGCCTTAGGGTTCCTTTTATACACCAAGGAAACCCTAATGGGCTTACAAAACGCGTCAAGTGATCAATGCATATCTATTCCTAATATATTTCATGCATATCACTTTAGCAGTACTAACTATATAACTAATAGTACTAACTACTATAACTAACAATACCAATAAACTGACAGTACTAACATTTTTTTCTAGCAGTACTAACTATAAAACTAGCAGTACTAACTAAGCTTGTCAGTACTAACTCTTCCCTTGGTAGTACTAAGTGAGATAAGTTTAATTCCCAACAATCCTCCCCTAAACTTGCAATTGCCATCCAAATCTACAAGTTTCTCTGAATTAAACCTTGAGAGGATTATTCCAAACACTTTACCTTCTTGGTCTTTCAGTCATTATGAATATCTTCCTAAGAATTTCTCTGGATATCTCATTATTTTGTTCCACCAAGAACTTTGCTGCCAACATCTGTGTAAGAACACCTCGTGACAAAGGATACTCCTTCTCTACTTGCATGTAGATGTCAATTCCATCCTTTGTAGATACATGATGCACTCCACATGTATCATACAGTCTCCATGTTATATTGTGAACATGTTTCTGAGACTTTAATAACTCATCATCAACATCAGGTTTAAACAATCTCTTCAACTCTACCCATAGCTCAATTTCTTTATCTTTTGTAGGATCTGTTGAGTTGAACCATTCTTGAACCAAACTACATAGTTTGACTAAATCATCTCTGTCAAAAGACTTTAGCATATCTTCAAAAATCTAATATACCTCTGTATGATTACCTACCCTGATGATTTTCTAGTACATTCTTGAATCTTCAGTGTAAACCTCCCAGTCAATGATTGGATATTTGGTTTGCAGATCTTCAACATTCATCCCTTCTTCTGGAACTATAATCATCAATTAATGTAGTTCTTCTTGTGATAGTTCATCATCTTTTTCCTCTTTTGATTCTTCAGCTGGTTCAGAGTTTTCACTAGTATTTTGCCTCTTAGAACTCCCTTGATCAAGTTCTTCTTCTGCATCCCTCTTTGAACTTCCAGCTTCTAACTCAGGAACTTCTTTTCTAATTTCAGTCTCCATGGGTACAAAAGCGCCTACTCTCCTCATTGTTGCTTCAAACAAATTCTTAAGCTCATCAAAGGAAAGTCTCTTTAATTGTTGCAGAGTGTGACTTCCCATATGCTTGATATAGTTAGACATATATGTTCTCTGTTGAGCTTGTGTGAGTGGCTTGTTCCTCCTTTCTTCAGCTCTTTGTTGGGCAAAATATGTTTTTTCTCTAGTTGATAAGTTCTACAAGCAGTCTTGCTTTTTTAGCTTCAGAGTATTTTTCTCTTTCTTTTGCTTGTATCCTTTGTGCTAGCTCTTCATGAGCTTCAATTGTAGCTTGTATGTCTTCCCATTCTTCAATATTGAAAGAGCTAGCTTCTTCACGCACCCTGGCAATCCTCTTCCTTTCTTATTCATCAAGTTGTTCTTGCAATCTTACAGCTGATTCATAACCAGCTCTTTCTTGTCTTTGCTGCAACTTTATCTTAGTTTGCTCTGGCTTAGATTTATCCATTTTAGCCTTACCTTTGTCTTTGGCTGCACTCCTCCTAATATACACTAGTGTCTTAGTAGTACTAATGTCTTTAGCAGTAGAAACTCTTAGAGGACTGGCAGTACTAATAAAAGCACCAGCAGTAGTAACTGTTGCACCAGCAATACTAACATCTTCAGCAGTATAAACTTTAGTTTCAAACTCTATTTCTTATCCATGCCTCCCCTGAATCTCTGCATTATGTTGTACCAATGTAATATCAGGGTCTTAATCAATTTCATCTATCTTCCTCTCCTGTTTGGAAGAATCTTCTAAATCCTCTTCATCATCTGAAACAATAATTTTGGCTCTCCTTCTAGCTTGGCTTGTCTTGACAGTCTGCTCTAACTTCTTCACCTTTTTTATAAGTTTAGTAAAAGCAGCACTATAGGTTTGTTTTGTTTGCTTCAATTCTGTCTCCAAGCTTTCTGCTTTGTTTGACAATTGTGTACATATAATTGTTAATTCATGTAGTGTCATACTGCCCTCATCACTGCCCTATGGATTTTTGGCACCTGGGACTACCACCTGTACCAATTTCTTGAGAAAGAGGATCATTAGACATTACCGTGGATTGGGTCTTAGATATGTTACCACTAGCTTGTGGTACATCTAAGCTAGCAGCAGTAGTGGTAGCCCTCACCACTCTGTCATCCCACTCCTTAAAGACAGCCTCATCATCTACATTTGGTATAGGCACACTAGTCTGAGTAAACTGAGTATCCTCTTGTAAGGATTGCCTAGGTGATTAAGTATTTTGGGTTGATGATGATTCAGTAACAGGAATTTGTTCTTCAATTCTGGGTTGAGCAGTAGAAGGTGCTGGTTGGAGTTCAGAGGGTTGACTCGAACCTTCACCCTCTACTACTAGTGGTGCCAACATTGATGCAAACAATAGAGTAACTCTTCCTAAAAAATCTTTTCCTTTTCTTTTCATGTTAGTGAAAACCTTGTTAGTATGTGCAGGTATTTGATAAACATTATTAAAAGGTTCTGCAAGAGTAATCTGATTATTCAAAAAGAGTTGTAAAAACCTTGGATACATTAAAAATTTATTTGTATTGGTATCTAAGTTCCTTAACATACCATCAAAAATTAGTTTAGAAAAGTTAAACTTTTGACCATTAGCTAAACAAATGACTGCAGATGCTATATTAGTGGAAAATTCATTCCAAGAAGTAGATTTTGAACTTAAGCAGTGTAGAATGGTATGTATGAGGTACTTCCACTAAGGGGAGAAGAGAGCTTTTTGAAAAGTAATTTTGTTAGAATCACTCTCATACCCCATCAATGCAAGGTTTTTAAAAATAGCATCATTTGTTAGACAAGTAATACCATCCTTGTTATTAAAGTGAAAATCACTCCTCACTGATGATTCTGATATTACTACTATCTTGCTATCAACTGTGGCAACATCATTAACTGTTTGAGAATGTGCAGTATTCTAAAACTGTTCAATATAAGAAGCATAGATAGTAGGACTTACAGTTAAGGAACAGTGTACAGAGCTAGCAGTAAGAAAGTCCACTATCTCATGAAAATCAGCGTTCCCTTCTGATTTCTCTAAGCAGGCGACCATGTTATGTTGATCAACAAACTTCAAATCCGCCATAGATGATTAATTGATGATGAATTTATTGAGTCGGTGATAAGTTGAAGTGGGTTTGTGAATTTTGAGAGTGTCAAGAGTATTAGAATGATCTTGATGTATTCGAATACGCTTATATAGGTAAAAAGGAAACCTAGAATAGTAGGAAACTGTTTACCAACCAATAATTTTGCTCAGCAGTTATAACTTCAACAGTAACAAGCAGCACTAACTTTGGCTCAGCACTACTAACTTTTGCCTAGCAGTATTAACTTTCGCCTAGCAGTACCAAATCCTGCCTAGCAGCATTAACTTTACAACCACCAGTTTTAGCTCTAAATTCATTACTAATACTATCTTCAAACCACACCAATCATAAATCCAATAAATACATCTTCAGAGATTAAGTAATCTAATGCTAGCAATCAAAAAGTTAAACCTACTAACATCAAATGCCTTTGTGAGAAGATCAGCAACATTGTGATCTGTATGTATCTTAATTACTTAAATGAGCCTCTTCTTATAAGAATCTCTAATGAAATGGTGCCTTATTTCAATGTGCTTGGTTTTAGCATGAAACACTGGATTCTATACAATAAAGATTATACTTTCATTATCAATGTAAATCTTGGTGTTCATGAAGTTGAACCTATAATCAAGGATTTGATTTTGGATCAACAACACCTGCCCATAACAATTAGCATCAACAACATATTCTACTTCAGTGGTGGAGTTGGCAAGTATAGTTTGCTTTTTTACATTGCCATGAAATCTTCCTTTTGCCAAGAAATTGACAACCTCGTGTTGTGGATTTCCTGTCAAGGCTAGCTCCAGCATAATCACTATCAAAAAATGCTTCCAAGTTAAATGGTGAATCTCCAAGATACCAAAAGCCCAATTTAGGTTGACCTTTCAAGTATCTAAAGATCCTCTTCACTGCACGTAGATGTGAGACTTTAGGAGTAACTTGGAACCTTGCACAAGCATAAACAGCAAACATTATGTCAGGCCTAGAAGCTGTCAAGTACATCAATGATCTAATCATTGATCTGTATAAATGAACATCCACACCCTCAGCTTTTTCATCCTTGAGCAATGCCTTATTAGTCTCTATTGGAGTACTTGTTGTCTTCACAGTGGCAAAATTAAACTTCTTTAAAATATCAGCCACATACTTGTCTTGACTAAAGAAGATTTCATCATCTCTCTGCATGACCTATAACCTTAAGAAGAAAGTGAGCTCCCGCATAGAACTCATCTGGAACTTCTTGTGCATCAAACCCTCAAACTCTGTACATAAAGACTTCTTAGTAGACCCAAAGATGATGTCATCTACATACACCTGGCTAACAAGATATTACCTTTGTCTTTCTTGATAAACAAAGTCTTATTTATGATGCCTCTTCTAAATCCATTTTCTAATAAGTAGGTAGACAAAGTCTCTTACCAGGCTCTAGGAGCTTGATGGAGACCATATAAGGCGTTTTCTACCTTATAGACTTTTTCAGAGAACTATAGATCTTCAAAACCAGGAGGTTGGCACACATACACCTCCTCTTCAATAGTACCATATAAAAAGGCACTCTTCACATCCATCTGGTACACAATAAACCCCATAAATGATACATAAGACAAAAATAACCTGATTGTTTCTATCCTAGCAACAAGAGCAAAAACCTCATCATAATCAATTCCTTCTTCTTAGGTGTACCCTTGTGCCACCTGTCTTGCCTTGTTTCAAACTACAATTCCTCTCTCATCTTTCTTATTTCTAAAGACCCATTTGGTTCCAATGGCCCTCTTGCCATTAGGTAGATCAACCAATGTCTAAACCTTCTGCAATTTAAACTATAGCAACTCCTCTTGCATTGCTTCTATCCAGCTTGGATCATCCAAAGCTTGAATCACCTTCTTGGGTTCTTCTAGAGAGAGAAAATAGGCAAATAAGCAGTTTTTATAATCTTTATGATTTGTTCTCCTCTGCTTATTAATGTAACTGAACCAAAGCATGTTCTTCAGAAATCTTGGTCATCCTCCTTATTTGAATAGCTGAATTTATGTCTCTAATGATCTGGTCTTTAGGATGATCCTTGTGTATTCTGGTTGTGGGAATAGGACTAACATTTATGGTTGTTTCCAAGTTGTTAAGGTTAGCCTCTACATCCTCATCTTCATCATCATATGCACCACTAAAGATACCAGTATTTAGAAGATCAACAATATCCTCTAAATCAGGCATAAGAGGATCAGTTAGAAGATCATTAGCATTGTCAAAACTTTGCCCAGCAGTACTAACAGATAGACTAACAGTAGAAACTCTATTAGTGCTGGTAGCATAACCTTCCTTCCGTTGAACAAGCAAATTTTCCAATTTAGCTCTAAAATCTTGCACATTTTGGTCACCTTCTTTATTTGAAGCTCATCTTTCCTTCTCTTGACCATTTCTTTCACCCTCATTTGCTGGTTTTTCATTAGTCTTTTTACCAGCATCATCAGCAACTGCATCATTTAAGCTCTGTCGACTATCATAAAGTAATGGTTGCAGAATATATTGTTGAGTAGGCACTGCATCAACATTATCCTTGATACCTGCATTGCTATTAGTTTGATTCCCTGCAGTAACCGGCTCATAATTCATAGAGTTTGTTAGTAAATCAATATCAAAAAGCCAACCTGGTCTACTCCCTGTAACATTGGGTTTGTTTTCAAGAAATCTTATGTGCAGGTTCTCCTCTACTTTCCTAGTTCTAGTGTTAAATACCCTAAAAGCCTTGCTATTTATAAAGTATCTAACCAAGAACCCCTCATCAACCTTCCTATCAAATTTGCATAGAGGATCTAAGGTATTAAGAATGGTCACAGGACACTCAAAAGGTCTCATAAAACTTATACTAGGTGGTCTACCATGTAATAGTTCATAAGGTGTCTTGTTGTGAGGCTTGGTCACTAAAACCCTATTCTGAACATAGCAAGCAGTATTAACTGCTTCAGCCCAAAATGTAATAGGTAAGAGTGAATCTACTAGCATAGTCCTAGCTGCCTCTATTAGTGTCCTATTATTTCTTTTAGCAACTCCATTTTGTTGTGGAGTTCTAGCAACACTAAATTCCCTCTTAATCCCTTTCATCCCACAAAATTGATTCATGTCATTATTTTTAAATTCAGTTCCATTGTCACATCTGATGATTTTAACCTTATGATTTATTTGGTTTTTAATGCTAGTTATAAAAGTTTTAAGGATCCCACTAGTCTCATCTTTAGTGGCCAAAAAGAAAACCCAACTAAACCTACTAAAGTCATCAGTGACAACAAGGAAATATGTCTTGTGATTGATACTCCTTATAGATGTTGGTCCAAATAAGTCCATATGCAACATTTGTAAGGGTTGGCTGATAGAGCTCACAAGCTTGGTCTTACAAGAGGCTTTGTGTTGCTTTCCCTTCTAACAAGCAACACAAGTATGGTCATTTTCAAAAAGCTTTGAAGGTAATCCTCTTACAAGGTTTCCCCTCACAAGTTTGTTCATAGTTTTAAAGTTTATCTGACCAAGCCTCCTATGCCGTAAATTAGACTCATCTATTGTAGCCTTTACAAATAAACAAGTTAAACCTCCTGAAGGAACAACATTCTCTATATCAAAACTGTATGTGTTGTCATGTATGGGAACTTTAAGCAAGACTTGACTTTCATCAAGTAGCTTAAAGTCATGAGATAGAACAATACATTCAGTCTTAGTGAAAAGAACACTATTTTTCTTGTCACACATTTGCGAGACAAAAAAAGGTTAAACTTAAGTTCCTTTACAAAGTATACATCTTCAAAGTCTAATTTACCAGTCCTAATTTTACCTTTTTTAGTAATTTTACCTCCTTTAGGACTTCTTCCAAATGCAACAAATCCACCATCAATTTCTTGATAATCTGTAAGAAAGGACTTGTTTCCAGTCATATGCCTAGAGCATCCATTGTCAAAAATCCCTTGATCCTATAAAGTATATTATGGATTACCCTGCACTCAAAATAAGAGGATTAATTTCTCTTAGGGACCCAAGCCATTATTGACTTGAGTCTGCCTTATAGATCAACATAGTCAAATCTTTTAAGCATGTATGATCCCTGTCTTTGGAGGTATGGTCAATAACATTTCGTGTTAGTCTCCAAATCCAGCATACTGAGGACTTAACAGCATTTTCCCTATTTCCCTCAGCAGCACTAACTACTGCTTTTGGCCCAGTAGTAGTTACATTGTTAACCCTAGCAGTATTAGCTTTTTCATTAAAATTATTGGTTTTAGCTGCTGATTTTTTATTAAAAGCCCTTCTTACTGGTAAATGTGCTTTAAAATAAGAATATGTTATGGGTAATGCATCATTCACTTTTGGTTTAGGGGCAGCAGTATTAACAGGCCCGGCAGTACTAATTGATGTTGCTGCTCTTGGAGAGCTTTGTTTAGCAGCATTAACTGGTACTTATCCTGACTTTATTGTAACTGCTATTGGAACAAAATTCCTTTTAGGATGTGGGTGAGTTAATTTATTTTGGTGGTTCACCCTCTAAGCATTGTTCCATACTGGTCTAATTTCCTTTTGACCAGTAACCCTTCCCTTATTATTCAACACTGGTTTTTCTACCATTTTATTTTCATGAAAATCATAGTCTTTGATTAAATGGTTGAGACTCCCACACACAAAACAAGCTTTCTTTTGAGACTCAAAACCATTTACTAGTTTCTGAGTCATCATCCCATTCCAGTTTCTTCTATTATCCCTTAGACTTTGACTTTTCCTAAGATACTCTACTTGCCTATGTGTGTTTTCCTTATTAACAGATTTCACATTCTCACCAGATTTGACAAAATTGATTTTAGTAAATTTTGGTTTTGTCAGATCAGATTTAGGTCTAAACACACTATCATTATCACTATCAGTGTCCTATTCTTCAATGATAGGAGCACTAGACCTAACTATTTTAGGATTTTCTACGATATCCTTACTAGTCTTAGATATACTAGTTTCAGTTTCACTCACTTTGGTCTTATAGACATAATCATCTAACCCAACAAAGGATAAGTCAGGTCTTGAGAGCATGTAGTTCCCAGTGTAGGGATGAGGAACTGCATAAAACCATTCACCTATTTTGAATCTATCATTTACTGGACTATTATCCACATCACTTTCTCTACTGTTAAACACACTATGAACCACTTCACTCTCATTCATTTGACTATCATAACCAAGACTAGTTTTGTCTTTAGCACTTATTTGACTAATAATCAGTTTAGTTAGATTCTTTGATGATTCTTCAAATTTTTATAGTTTAAGTTTCAAATAATCTTTTTCTTTTAAAGCTTCATCTAACTGTTTTTAAGGTTTTTGATAGAAATATCTTTCACTTGGACATCATACTTTAAAAATACAATATCTTCTTTATAAACAGCTTCATTCTTTTCATGAACAACTATTAGCTTCTAATGATTCTAATCCCATTTGATAACCTATTATTTCTAGATTAGATTTATTAAGAGCTTCACGTTGTTGATCATACTATTTTTGAAGAGCTTCAAATGATTTTTAAACAATCTTTAGAGCAAGTATGTACCTCAGTGTCAGAACTTGATGAACTGGATGAACCTGAAGATGAATGGGCCATTAGAGTAAAGTCTATGGGTCCTTCTTTAGCTTGATAGCTCCAATCATAACCCATCTTATCAGTAATAACCAAGGCATTAGTAGGAGTCTCCACTGGTACAACCCTTCTTGTATTATCTCCATTTATATTCCCTTAATTCCTTGGTGCTATGCATTCTCTAGCAAAGTGACCTCTCCTGTGATAGTCGTAACATTCAACCTTTGTTTTATCAAAGCCAACCGTTTCTATGCCATTGAAATTCAAAGTCCTTCCTGTCTTCTTTATGAATCTCTTCACCCTTATGGTAAGCATGGCCACCTGCCATTTGAGATCCATTTCTTCAAGATCATCAGTATCAATCTGCTCCAAATCTTCATTGTGGACTATTAGATTGATTAGCAAAGAAGGAAAACATGACATCATTAGCATAGGTTGAGGAAGAAGCTTATCCCTGTAAACTAGCAGCAGAAACATCATGAGCAGTATTAACTGCTTCATTAGTATTGCTAGTATTATCTGAAGATACAAAAGCTACATTCTGAGAATTTGAGCTTGAGCTTGATTTGCCTTTGATCTCAGATTCATACACCTTCAGATTGTTGTACAAATCATCCATACTCAACGTGTCTAGATCAGATTTGTTTCGTATGATCAAGGTATAAGTGTTCCAAGCTGATGGTAGACTTCTTAACAACTTCAAATTTGCATCCTCCTAAGAGATAACTTCACCATGGATTTCAAGTTGACTAATGAGCTTTTGAAACCTATCATAGGTTTTATCCAGTCCTTCTTGACTTGATGCAACAAAGTTTTCATAATTCTGTTTGAGAATGATCTTTTGCATTTTCTTTGATTCCTTGTTGCCTCTAAACCTATTCATGATAGCTTCCCATAGGGACTTTACATCCTTACAGGCATGAAACTTCAGTAGGTGCTCATCAGGAATGGCTAGCATAAGAGTGCTTTTAGTTCATTTTTCCTTGCTAGCTTTTATTCAACAGTTTTAGGAGGAATAGGACCTTCAACACCAGTATTAGCTGATGCAACTGGTGAAACTGAATCACCATTTACTATTACCTCCCAAAGGCCATGATCAGTGAAAGTAAGGTATTGTTCCATCCTCATGCTCCATAAGTCATACTCCCCAGTTTTGAGTACTTGAAGTTTTAGTGCAGACACTATTTAGGAAGTTTTTGATTGTGACTCCATCTTTTCTTTAACTATCAGATCTTGAGTAGAGTTAGAGTTCCTCTTATTCAAAGTTTCTTAACTTACTCTGATACCACTTGTTGCTTTCCCTTCCTTTCTAATTGTAAAGTCTGTTAGAACTCCTTAGATCGTTTATAACTCGAGATGGGTTGGATCTCATCTAGGATTACAAAGTAACAATGATATAAAATGCACAGCGGAATAATAAACTCAGAATCAAAGTTACTTTCAAGGTTTTCTTTATTCATCACAGCCCCAAATAATTCTTGAGGCTACACTATCTAACTATAAACTATATAACTAAAACTACTACTATGT
>BQNB010016271.1:0-71887 GCA_026074375.1 Tanacetum coccineum
CCCTTTTATAATTGTACTCGTTTGGCTCTTATAAAATGTCACTTGTTCGGCTCATTCAAATTTACACTCGTTCGGCTCACTCTCGATGAGAACTCGTTCGGTTATCAAAGCAAAGTACTCGTTCGGCTCATTCAAAATAACACTCGTTCGGCTCTTTCAGAATTATACTCGTTCGGTTCATTCAAAGAAGCAACTCGTTCGGTTGTGGATGAAAGGAACTAGTTCGGTTTGTTGTGAACTTTTGCTAGATCGGGTGTACGCTTGTTGAGACTAGATCGGTTCCCTTGTCTTGTGACTAGATCGGTGCTAAAGATTGAACTTGAGCCAACAATTTGTCATTTGTTAAACCATAACACACTCTTACTGGTTGGTTATACAAAAATAAAAGAAAATATCTATGATATCAAAGTAAACTTGACATGAATTAATAAAAAAATTACGTTTTGGTTTTAAAGAAAAAATGAGCCCAACATATTTGAATTTTAGAGTAGCCCAACAACAAAAGATATAAAAAACAATGACTTTGAAAACAAAAAAAACGACAGTGTTAATAAGCTACGGGAAGAAGAGAGAAAAAAATAAGCCGAAAATAAGCTCAATACAAAACCACGAAATAAACACTTAACCCAACCTTGGCTCTTGATACCACTTGTTAGGATATCATTTCATCACCAAACACAAAAATAAGAAAAGATTTTAGAGAGAGAAAGAACTAGAGAGAGAAGTAAAAAACAAAGAAAATGGTTACTAGCACATTGAAAAGAAAAATGAGAAGCAACACCCTCTCCACACTTGGAGAGGGCTTTTTATAGTTACAAGAGTGGACTATTCTTGTGGGCTTTGTGTTGGGCCGGACTTAATACAAATGGGCTTGAGCCCGACAACTAGGCCCAACTAGCTTAGCTAAATTCCCGTAAACTACGTTTTACTTATACAAGGCTCGGAAATATTTAATGACCATCACTTTAATAAATACACGGCTAACAAGAAACACGAAAACTATGCAAAGAATTGCACAATATGTTCATCACCAAAATACATCCTTGTGTGTTTGCTTTAGTTTGTTTAACAAAACATGATGAAATGAAATCATATAGTTCTTCGTTAAGTTTCGACGTTTAATCCAAAAATTACTATTTTTAGAAAGTTTTTAGTTTCGGGACGTTAATACCGTCCCCTACATTTGTTAAGTTCCCATAATTCAAAATGCACTAACGAGCCTTAATCGCTTAACTTCTATGTCCGTTTCGCTAAATTCTTACCAAACTTACTATTTTTAGTAACTTTCTCGCTTTTCCCAAAATATGTTAACGACGTCTTTAAATGATATTAATCAATAGGTATGTGTTACTATATGTTTTTCTAGTGTTTAGAAAGTCAAAAAATGTCCAAAAGTGTCTGAAAACTCATTTTACTATTCACATAAGCACACTATTCATCCGGTTTTGTTGAAAAATGTTTCAAGTTTCATTTTGCTATAACTTGGTCGTTTTAATTCTAATTTTAATGTGCGATATATGAAAAACTATCTATTCAAAATGAGCTCTCCAAAAACTACTTTTACGCCTAATGAAAACATTTTTAGGTCGACCAAAACCTCAAAACAAATTCTGGACAACAAGCACTTTTTGCCAAAAACGCAACCAAAATCCACCCAAACTTCACAATAGTACCTAATCTCCATTCATAACTACTCCACAACAAAACCACACCTAAATCTAACCTAATCCCTTCATTTTTATTGTTGCAACACTCATCAACTCTCATCTCACCAAGAACATAATATTTAACTAGTAAAATAAAGTAGTATTATTATTTATGAAATCTTATCTTTCAAATCTTTCAAAAATTAAAACACAACATATGGATGTATGGATCTTTAAACATATAAGAAGAATGTAAGAAAACCACAAAGAAAGATTCAAGATACTTACAAGAATGAAGAAAAAGAAGTAATAACACAAGATCTATACCCAAAATCAATAGATCTTGAAAACCCCAATTAATAACCAAACCCTAATTTGCAGATCTTGAAAATACTTGAAATCAAAAGAAAACCTTCTTGGAATAACCTTAGATCTTGATAAAATGAAGTATGAAATGTGTGAATCTTGGTAGAAATAAAAAGTATGGATTGTGCGTGTGCGTGTTAGTGTGTGTCGTGGGCAATGAGAGCAAGAGAAGGAGAGAAAATGTTTTTGGTGAGGCAAGGAATGTATGAAATGACCTAAGTCTTGCAAAGTGAGGTTTATATAGTGTGTGAACTAGGGTCTAGGATATTTTTGGAACTAGGAATGGGTGACTAGCAAAAAGAGTGAACCAAGGACCTCATGGTCCTTATGGTTCGTCCGATGTAGGCCAAGGGGGAAGGTTCAAGCAAAGCAACTAGCCATGGTTCCATGTTTAATTCAAATTCCATAGTGCTATAGTGGTCCAAGGGTATACATGTGAAGTGTAAGAGCTTTTGGCTTGTAGTGAGGATAAAACAAGTATGTCACTATCCCTTCTTAATGCATGCATGTGATGGTGTTTTGTCTTGAAAATTTAAAAGATGCTCTTGATTTATTTAAGTGTTTGTATGCGTGTGTTTTGAGTATAGGGGGAGGGATGAATGAAATTTTTGGCTTAACAATATGAGATGAACGATAACCAAAGTTTACATGAAAAGATTTTGAGTTTCCGGGGTTTCGTTAGGTCAAAAACGCGAAAAACGCAATTTAGACAATAAAGCGTAAAAATAAATATCAGGAGTGATCATAAACTAAGAAACACTTAGAAAAGATAAAATAACCCATATAATATCTAAACTAATGAATATCCGATGCCGAAACGCGTCCGATGACGTTTTTCAGATTTACACGGGTTTACTTCCCGGTAAACCGCCAGATTCAAACATAACGTATAAAAGTAAAAAATAATTGTCGGAAAAGTTTAAAATATTAACCGGAAATTCTCAGGGTTTGACACCTAGTAACCCTAATGTACATCCCTTAAGGATAATATTCATTTCAAAAATTCTTCCATCAGCTAGTTCTACCGCATAACTAGTGTCTAAAGTGGATGGGGCAACATCAAGCAAAACACTAAAGGTCGATGACATGAAACTTCTATTGGAACCCGAATCGAATAACATAGAAGCATAACAGTTATTGAGGAGGAACGTACCCGTGACGACGTTGGAATCAGGGTTAGCTCCTCCTTCACTGATGGTATATGCTCTTGTCGTAGCTTTGTTGTTTCCCGTCTTATTTCCAGTCTTGTTTCCAACTTTGTTCCCATGATTTTGGTTTCTCAAGTTTGGACAATCTCTCTTCACATGTCCTGGTCTCCCACACTCATAACAAATAACACCTTGCTAATTCCCAAATGAGGCTCTTTGCGTGTTTGGAATCTCGTATGGTAATCAACTCTCTTACAATTATTGCACTTCATAGTACATGGCCCTACATGGTTGTACTTGCACTTGTTGCAGAGTGGGTGAGGTCTAACATACCGTTTCCTCTCATTGTTCCCAGCCGTGTAAGCTCTAGCCACATTCTGCCTACTAACATTTTGCCTCTTGAATGGCGGTTATTGTCCATGGTTATCCTTTGGGTTACTTTCCATCCTCCTCTTATTCTCAGCAGTCCTTGCTGCATAACCTTGAAGCTTCTTGTCCATCAATTGGTTAGCAATGCGTATGGCATCTTAGAGTCTAGCCAGATTCGCAGCAATCACATTCCTTTGTATGTTATCTGGTAAACCTCCAATAAACCTCTCCACTCTGTCATCTTCATCAGGGACCATTCTAGTACACAACAAAATCAACTCTTGAAACCTTTGAGTGTAAGCAGTCAAGTCATTTCCTTTCACAGTCAGATTCCATAATTCAGTCTCCATCTTCTGAATCTTATTCCTTGGACAATACACCTCAGTCATTAACTTCATAAGTCCAGCCCATTTCATAGCATATGCAGTATCAACACCAATTATTCTCTTATGGGAGTTCCACCAAGTCAAAGCACTGTCCTGCAGTGTGCATGTAGTATATTTTACTTGGTACTTTGATGGACAATTACTGATATTGAACACAGTCTCTATTTTCTCAAACCAGCAGGTCAATCTGACAACTCCTTCAGTTCCTAAGAAATTATGTGGCTTGCACTTCAAGAAGTCTTGGAACGTGCACTCTCGAGCCACTGGCATGAAACCTCTATTGTTCATGCCTTGATTCACATTTCTGTTTCCATTTCCCTTCCTTCCTCCATTTCCATTTCCATTTTCTCCATTCCCTCCATTTGCATTTCCTCCATTCCCTCAATATTCGTTTCCTTCATACTCACCTTCTTATTCATCCCCACTCTCATTTAGGGGTTCAAGGTTCATTGCGGCTTTACGAGCCTCCATCTCTTCAGCTACTCGGCGAGCAACCAAGTCTTCAATCTCCTCTTGAGCCATAGATGATCCAGATCGTGTGTTAGGCATCTTCCTCAACACAATCAACGTAACACTCGGTGAGATTTTTGGATGATGCGAGATCACTAACGGTGTTAGATAAAATTAACGGTTAATTTACACGAGGAATGCATGATTAGAATATATTCATGGTATCTCCATAATGTATGATGCAAAAAGTATAAGTAAATCAAATTATGACATCATAACATAGATAAATATCGATTTCATATCATCAAATATTAGTGATTACATCAAATAGTTTTCAAAATATAGAAAATACAAGTTCTAACACTACGGTCACTACTAGATGCTACTGATCAATACTACAACACCAATGAACGTATCTAAGGACGGTAGCCTATGTGCTTCATAGCATACGCTTCTAATCTGCCAACTCTCACTCGATCATAAAATCAAAGACATCGTATCTGCCTCAGCTCTCTTTGCATACGTGACATGCCGTGTTGGAGTTGGTCAACTCTCTAACCCTCAAATCTCGTGATGCCTCTGAGTCTCCTATTATCACTCTCCAACTCAGCAATCCTGTTAGTCAAGGCAGTGACTACTGACTCAACTCCAACATTCCTACGTCCCTGCTCCCTCTGGACGCCCTCAATAACCTATACATGATGGACTGGGATAGCCACTGTGTGATCATGGAACCTCTGCACCAGGCTCCCTAAAGTCTCATACGTACCCTCTGCTACTCTATCCTCCTGAGCAGCCTCCTGAACATCATCTGACACAACCGGGTGAGTAACCTTATCATCTCCTCCCTTAACTATGTCTCTCGTATCCGTCCTAATCTCATCTCGTGTAACAGTCTTAGCTACAACCCTCATATCAATCCCTCTACTCCTGATAATATTTGCAAAATAAAAACATGCCTCAATAGTTGCCTGCACATGATCAATCTCATGCTCCGAATAAGACTCGTTAACCCTCTCAATATCATCATCAACCGCTACGTCATTCCCTCTAGACCTAGACGACTCAAAACTCTCTCTAGAATCAACCTCTACATCCGCCAAATAATCAGAATCCCTAATCCTCTTAGGTGATGGTATCAAATCAGCACGTGCATGAGATAAAGCTCTAGATACAGGTGATAATGCAGGTACAAATGCCATAGGGGACCTATGTCTCTTGTAAGATGGCCCCGCAGAAGTACTCGGTAAATCAAGAGAAGAATGATCTGGTAATGAGTGTCTCAAAGAAGAATCAGATGAAGCATCCGAATGAAAATCCGATGATGCCTCTGATGATGAATCTGAAGAAGAATCTCGAGCTAAATCCTTTGGAGAAAAATAATCTGATAAAGAATGATTGACCGAATGTCTCACAGCAAGTCGATGAGTAGGTAACGGTTCAACCCTCCTCCATGCAGTCAACATGTGAAGAGATCCATTAAGGTGGTACCGATATGGTCGACGATATAGAATAGGCTATCCCAGTGCTAGAATCATAACTCGATGACGAGGTACGACAGGTGATCTCTAGGTAGAAGGGGTAATATCAGTAAAAGATGTACCATGGGTAGGTGATGGTGGTGTATCAAGTGTATCACTGTCTATGGTGTTATCAGCCAATGATAAAAATGGTGAGATAGCTGGTAATGGTGGTATATGGTCTAATGATGGGTCCTCAGATAGATCAGACTCTGTATCAAATGCAGGTGAATAATCAGGTGATGCAGGTGTGATATTAGGTAATGCGAGTGTGTGAACAAGTGATGGTGGTACAGTAGGTAAGACAGTAGGTATCCCTATGGGTGTCACTGTGGTATCAGTATTAGTAGTATGTGGAGAAATGGTAGTGTGGTGTCAGGAATAGCGGTAAGGATAGTGTCGAACAAGATAACTCGTCCAGCCGGTGTCTTCACGCTCTCTCCTGATGAATCGATGAAACTGAGATAACTGAGATAGCCATGACCTGTACAAGCAAAGTTTATATAAATCATCTTTATATCAACCATGCATGATACAGACATATGAATGGATGAATGGGTAACTGAATGAATGCAAAATGAATGAATGAATGAATGAGTGGGTCATCGAGTATGACATGATGAAATAGAATGCATTTATAGTAATATTAGTTATAATTAGTATTTAATACATATATATTATCTACGTAATACGTATACGTAAGGTTACGTAAGACACATATAATTACGTAAGGATCACATACTGGTTATAGTCCAGACCTAGTTAAACTACCTGGTTCTCTATAACCTTGGCTTTTGATACCAATCTGTCACACCCCCAAACGGGGCCTGGGCGAAATACGTGTCTGGGGGCGTGACTTTGCTGAATATCTCAAGTACAAAGTATAAAGAACGACCTCTAAGGGTACGTTTAAAAATAAATACCGTTGCATAAGATAAAATAATAATTGAAGAATAAGAGTAATATTTAACAATACAAGCAAGAACTAGAAAGAGAAAGTAGGAAAGAAGGATGCATTTTCTAGTGAGAGAAAGTAAAGAACATAAAATGCATTAAGTGAAAATGAAACATACAACCAACCAACCACCTCTTCAAGGCTTGGAGAGGTGTTTATATACTTACAAGGGGTGGATGGGCCTTGGCTTGATGGGCTTATCTATGGACCTTAGTCTAACTACCTATGTAAGTTTCCAAAAATTACATAACGAGCTAACGACTGTTATCTATGGAAGTGACTGACACTTTCGTGTTCTAAATAATCTCCCCCTAAGGGAGGTTACTCCATTTTACAAAATTTAAACCTAGCATACTATGCTTCATCTTTAGTCTTGAGCTCGTTTAACTTCAATCATTAACTTGTGATTTGATGTAGTGATCATTGACTTTAGGTTTGAGCTTGTTCCTTTATCTTGAATGTAAAAATGTGATCTTGAGCACCTTTAGATCATCAACCAAGCATAATCTCATTTTGCCATCTTGTAAACTTGGCCATCTTGTGAACTTGTGACTTTTGGACCGACATGCTCATACCTTTCTTGATATGTTATCTTTAAAAGCTTTAATGTTGCATCTTTCTTGAAATTTTTTAACTTTAACACTTCGTCACTTCGAGAAAGACGTTCGGTATCAGAGTGATGGAAACTTCTTTGAAATTCTTTGACTTTAATACTTCGTCACTTCAAAAAAGACGTACGGTATTAGAGTAGCGGAAGTCTTAAAACATGTACTTGAGCTTTCATGATGTCTTTATATTTGTCGGTCGGGTATGAGCATGTGGCTATAAATCTGTGAGTCAGCTGGAACTAGGTACCTCCATGTCCATTTTTAAGTATCCTGCATTAAAACAGTTAGCAATAAAGCAGGGGACAAATATAGCTTTGTCATTCGCCCGTGGTTGGTTGGAGTAACCTTCGAATCCGTGAGGATCGACCTGTGATCAGGTAGATTCAATTTAAGAAGAATCTCATTGACAGGATTTCCAGCTGAAGTATAGAATCTTTCTAACACATTTGCATTAGATTCATCAAACTCAGCATGTTCTCATTATCGGAACGTCTCAAAGAAGACAGCACGATAAGAGTGAACCAGTGAGTTACTATCTCACTGATTGAATAGAAAAATTGATTTGAAAAGTCAATCGACGTGTCACTTGCTAAAGTGGTTTTGTGACACATCGAGAGTGTTAATCATTTCAAAAATTCATCAATCGTCGATCCATAACCTGGAACAAGTTTGATTCATATAGAATCGCACAAGTCACCTACCATGAGCTTGTTTGATGTTGGCTCAAGCAGGATTTCCATCTTCACTGTGAATACTTAAGTATCACTCGGATGTTCTGGCAAAATCACAAGGATAATGCGTAGGACTCTTTATATTTCTCGTTATTCACATTGTGTGAGATAGCAAGCATAATTATGACAAGTGTCCTAATGAGATTTATGGATGATCTCTTTTGGCTCTAGACTCAATAGTGCACTTTGGTTTTAGTGATCGGAGGCTGGAGCAGACTGCCACCTTTTCAATATCAACTAACTCGGAGTGAGAAAGTTGATAGAAATGCGTGTAATCTCTGTGAGAAATGAAACAAGAGTCTTTTGAGAGACCTTGAGTGGCTAGGGAGGGTTGTGCATTGCATCACTGGGTCCATGATGTCAGTCTTCAATGTCAGCAATCATCTTTGTGATTCTTGACAGCAGATGTATTGACCCGGTTTCTGCCTAAGTGTAAGGAGGGCTTCTTTCTTTTCACCCTTTATCTTAACTTTTCTTTTTAATTCTTCAACTCCTTTAGCGCTTACCGAGACTTCATAACTAGTACCTTGTTGGGTTTGTTCCAGTACTAGCTCCATCTCAGTCGGCACTTTTCCCGATTCTTACTTTTTCTCCTTTTGTATCATACCTAAGGACTTCTACACTATCTAGTGGATATCCCTGGGTAGATCCCTCCGGTTCTGGCTGGATCATGGGATTTGAATACCTATACCTAACCACCTTATAACTCCATAAATTTAAGTACATGGTCGGTCTTTCGGGTATTCCATCACAATCGAAGCCAAAATCATTGAAAAGTTCAATCAAAGTGTTTGATATAAATATCAAAAGATTTACACTTTGAGAGTTTTTCATCATCACTAAAAGCTCCCCCTTAACATGTGCATCGTAATCGTAGTACATGCTAAGTGTGGAGTGCATTGAGTCCATTTTATCTGATCACATTTCAATACAAATTAGATTCAGTTTAATCACATTTTCTCCCCTTATCCAAAATGTTAATCCCTTGATATTTTGGATATCAATTTGATTAAACGTTCGGGGACAAAATGTTACACAATCTCTAACAGGAACATTTTAATGCTCCCCCTCAATATTTGAGGGTATATAAGACAGTGCTGAGTACAATAATTTGAAATTTTTTGAATTTACTAAGAAATTCTTGAAAATTTTGTACTCAAGCACTTCTTAATATCAGCATAATGTCTACACTACATATATACAAATTTCACAAGTTATATACTACGTACAAGGTTTGACCTGTTATGATGAGGACACCATATGGTCCTTTGCAGTAGTCAAAAGTCTCCCTCGTACGGTCTCCCACCAACAAATTTCTCCAAGCTCCACATAATCCTCCTAGTCTTAAGATGTTTATCAATTGCCTAGATCATAGCTCATGCCTTATCTCTATCACTTTGTCTCCAGATAGTCTGAGGTAGATACTTCATCCGAATTCCATTTAGATGATCATTAAGAGCAGTCTGAACATCATTAAGTATATCGTCACTAAACTTGTGTAGTTCATCAATACGCATTAATCTGTTCTTCTTGTCTTTGTTCTGGTAAATGAAACCTTTAGGATTCGAGTATGCTGTATAAGCTTCCCTTCATTTAAGATCTGATCTATATGTATCCGGCTTTGTGAGGTTAAGCTTCTTTTGATAACTCTCGACACCTAATTGAAGATCTTCCACACGCCTTTGGATGACAACGCTTCTTGTAAACATTCACAAGGAGACATTAAAAGCTAGGCGTTCTTTAACAGTGAGATTTGTTAACTTGCCTTGAACAAGAAGAATCAGCATGTCTTCGATGTCTTGGATGCGAAGCCTGTTGAAATCGCCTTCTTTGAATGTATACAGCTTATCATCATCTCTACGAATAGTGATCCAATCCAGATGCTTGTAATTATGCCATTCGACTATTTGAAGCTTTGTAACAACAATGATTCTGCGTTAGGAGTAGACATCTCGAGCAGATTCCCTATTACTAGCAAATCTATAGAATTGTTGTCGTTTTCGCCCCCGATGTAAGATTCCCAAAGTGCATGTTTATCGTAGCTAACCGGCACTTGACTCCACATTGTGTTAGGGACCAAATCTTCAATCCATTTGATATGCCCGTAATCTGCAACCTTGGTCTTTGTCACTGAAGTTGAATACGTTCGGCTTGAGACACCACCACTTAGATACGCAAGGTCGTTGTTGATGAAGTGATAGAAAGGTATGACACGACGACCTCGTGAATTAGGTATCAATGGTAGTGGTTTTCGCAGATCATGAGAATATTGCTGACCTTCAGGGTTGTTCCAGTCTAATTGATCAGTGGTTACCTTATAGACTTCTTCAAAGAAATATTCAAGTTTTGCCAGACTCTTGCATGATCCTTTCAGCTCGAATGTTGGACCGACTAATAATTCAGGAGTTAGAGTATCAACTTTAAGTTGGTTCATCACGAATGCTTAGAAGTCAAGAGGAGTGTCCATTAACTCATTAAACGACTCACGTGGATCTTCCATCTGAGCCAAAGAGCTTAGCCAAGGTTGAACAGGTCCATGAGCATCGGGCAAAGTCTTGTTCCAATCACGATCGGGAGTAAGAGATTTTGCTGGTTTTTGAAACCAATCAGGAAGCTGAGAGGCTCTTCATCAGGTTGATCTTTAGTAACTCTTGTTTTGAACTCCTGATGTGCGGGTTCTTTTAAATCTTTGGCAGTTTGCATTGGCTCCTCTGCTTGAGCAAACTCGTCAGCAGACTTTTGATGAGATTTAAACCCTTCAGTTGACTTTCTAGTTGTATTGGAGGTCTTTTCCTTTGGTGCACTGGTTGACTCTGGTTCTTTTCTCATTCTTCTTCTCTTGGACCCCCGGTTTGATCCAGCGAAGGGTTCTTCATCTTTATCCTCTACATCTCGACGTCTTTTAAACGAAACAGTTTCTCCATATGTGTCAAGTATAAGTTTTTCACTTTTGTAAGCGTCAACCAATGCTTTGTAGAGATTCTTTTATTCATTAGATCTGTGGATTGACTTATTGCTCTTCATCTTATCTATGAGAATCTTTTTAAGTTCTATTTCAGATATGTTGGCGGCTACGACATGAGATGTCTTAAATTCATTAGATGAATAAGTCAAAACCTTTGCTTTGAGTTGTTCATTTATAGTCTTCTTAATTTTCAGCAAAATCTTGGAGACGTGTGCTTTAACTTGTTCTTTGACTTGATCCTTGATTATTTTCTTAATGTTATCATCAAGTTTATTGATGAAGTCTGCATTTTTAGCTTGAGCTTCATCTCTGAGTCTATCGAACTATAACTGAACAACTGTTTTGACGGCTTCATGTATCTTGTTGGCAAGGTACGCATCAACAATGCCGGGAATTAAAGTAACTGCTGCAGCAAATTAGTTCGTTTGCTTGAGTTCAGAGAAATCGGTTTCCAAAGTTTTTAGTCTATGGTCAAACTCGAATAAAGAGCCAAAGTTGGGAAGATCTTGTAGGGAGGAGCTTAGAGCAGTTGCTGGAGTAGGAATTAGTGTTTGTTACAGATGTGTAATGAGAGGTGTGGGTGGTGGAGGAAGAGTTGTTGTAGACAAAAGAGATGGCTCAACAATAGTAGTAACCGAAACATCTATCAGTGAAGTTGACTCAATGTTAAGATTAAATATAGAGTTAATACCTGTATCTGGACTAGGGTGGAGCATGTTAGAAACGAATCCAGATGACACAGAAGAACTCTATTGTTGAGCTTCAGGATTGATCGGTGTTATGATCACATGAGTGTCTTCTATTACTTGAGTAGTTTGAACGATAGTGCGTGGAGCATCTGTCATTTCAGTATCTCTTTCCTCCAGATTGACGTTCACGTCCCTGTATAATTCATTCACTTCATCCTCTTCATTTGTCTCCTCTACATCCATTTCTTCTCCCCCAACATTCGCACCTTGTATTTCTTCATCATTAGTGGATTTATAATTGGAAGGTGTATGAACCCTCGGATATGAATCCTCTTCTTCTTTATCTTCTTCATCATGAGTGGAAAGCTTGGGATGAACAAATTCATCACCATCGTTGTTTGAATTAGTTAGCTCGTTAACACCATCTTGCTCTTCATCATCTTGATCATCATGTTCTTGATCATCATCATCTTGATTTTCAGTATCGTCATCATTATCATCATTGTCATCATTATCATCATGCATGCCTGCTTCATTATCATCCTCCTCGTCAATGGACTTCCAAGATATTTGCTCAGTATCAGATTCATAAGTAGGTACATCGGGAACCCCTGTTGTGATACCAGTTCCTTCATTTGCACCTGAGCCGCTAGCATGAGAGCTGCAAGTTTGTATCTTGCTTCTTTCAAGAGCAATCTTTATCTCTTCAGCTTTAGTCAAAGCAACCTCAAATAGTACCATTAAACCTTTTTACTTTGTTGCTGATTGCTTCTTCTTGGCAAGTATAACTCCCTTAGCTGAAGTCTTGATTCTTTTTCCTTTAGAAGCTTGAGTAGGCTTCGTCTTGGGAGATGATTCAAAATCAACTTTCTTCTTTGTAGATTTTGGTTTTGGAGTCTTTTCACCAGTAGCATAAGCATGGTAAGTTTTGTAGGCTTTAGACTCCAACATGTCTTGTTTTGTTAAGTGCTGAGGGAGAATATCGCCGTATACCTGTGTGTCCTGATGTTTAGAAATGACTCTTATTGTGGTAAACATGAGGTCATCCCTGGCATAGTGCCAAAACATCTTGTTTCTCCTTGGTATTGCTCGATCCTTTGCCATGAAGTAGTCTACAATAACTTTGGTGAAGCATAGATAATACATGTCATTGTTCTTTTTAGAATTCTTGTTCTCCACTTGATACACTAAGTCTTCCCACAACAAGTAGACATAGTCAACATTCTTGTTATGATACATTCCCCAAAGGATTTGAGCTCGTGACAGGTGAAGACTTTCCAGAGCAGTAGTTTTTCCACTGAGACACTTATTGATGATAGCAGCAAATGATCTTCATGGTTGATGCAAGTGATTAACATTGACATCAAATAAGACCTTTATCCCACAAGTGTGTCTAAGATCTCTAATGAAAGAGAGTATCTCTTCTTCAAATGGAGGATCTTCAAATTTCTGGCCTGGGAGTTTAGGGCAAATTTTGAGCATATCTCTGAAGTTATCAACATTAACAGTATGTCTTTTTCTATTCATCTTGAATCGGAGTGAGAAATGATGTTTGGTGACAGTAGCCCAAAACTTTTGCATGTAAATTTTTGGAACATCAGCAGAGACCTCAAATGCATTGTAGAAAGGAGTGAGCTTCAAAGCATCTAATGCCACTTGAATAGTTGGTTCATTGGATTTGAGAGTAGGGCTAAAACATTGATTGTATTTTCCAATCTTAAGACGGTTTTTAGGTGCGACAAGAGCATCATCCAACGCCTTTTGCTGTGCTTTTGTTGTATCCATGATTCTGCTAAGATAGGATCAATAGAGTTTACGCACAACCAATTTTATACAATATACTATAGAGACCTATTGAGTGAGTACGTAAAGTTGATTCATGATGTGAACGTTTCTTAGGAATTAGGAACATTAAGAATTTTTGCACTTATTAAGATCTATCCATTTAAAACATGACAACTTAAGCTAACTTATCTTGTTTTAGAGTGTATAAATAACCAAGTTTAATTAACTCCCTAATTAAGTTTCTAAATTGCCTTTTAAATTAGAAATTTGATCTTAAGTGTTTTGGGTCTTTGAAACATAAACTGATTTCTAAGGAAAAACTAGTTGTTCGGTTCCTTAATGAGAACAAGTTGTTCGGTTTCTTTAAGAATGAGTTGTTCGGTTCCTACTAGCAACTGAGTTGTTCGGTTCCTAATGGCAACAAGTTGTTCGGTTCCTAGAGGCAACAATTTGTTCGGTTCCTAAAGGCAACAAGTTGTTCGGTTCCTTATAACATTAAGTTGTTCGGTTCTTTCTAACTTCAGAGTTGTTCGGTTCCTTCTAACAACAGAGTTGTTCGGTTCCTAAGGGCAACAAGTTGTTCGGTTCCTTATAACATTAAGTTGTTCGGTTCTTTCTAACTTCAGAGTTGTTCGGTTCCTTCTAACAACAGAGTTGTTCGGTTCCTAAGGGCAACAAGTTGTTCGGTTCACAAAGGGAACATGTTGTTCGGTTCCTAAAGGATGTCAAGTTGTTCGGTTCACAAAGGGGACAAGTTGTTCGGTTACATATAACAACGAGTTATTCGGTTCCCTCATAAATTTCACAAACATGATGTTTTTAATCATTAAAACTTGTTCCATTATCCTTCTTATCATGAGAATAACATTTAGGGTCATTATAACAACTTTAAGCAGCACAATCATCAAGAACATTAAAAAACGAACACCTTTTCAACATTTTAGCATATATTTTCAAGAAACTACAAACAAGGGCAAGGTTTTATGGTTCATTATCATTCAAGAATGAGAATACAATCTTCTTTGCACAAAACCCACAAACTTTCTACATCCTAGCTCAAAACCCCAAATTTTCGATCTTAAACATGGCAAGAACACATTCATATGAATTCCAAACAAAAAAACTACTTTAGATGAGAGTTCTACACTCCAAGGCAAGCAATACCCCTCATTCAAATTAGGTTTTTATGCAGGTTTGATTTTGACGAACCCTAAATAGATTTTTAAGGTTTTTCGAGATTAAGACCATATTAAAACATAATTCGTTTGAGTTAGGAGTTGTTTGGAGTGTAGAGAACACATTTTTATTGTACATTTTGATTGAAAAACACTTGAATTGATGGAATGGAGATTGACGATCGAGTGAGGTGTGGGTAGTATGTTAAGTGTGTGTTTTGTGTGTGAAAAGTGATGGGGGGAGGGGGTGAATGATGTTATAAAACTAGTTTCATTTTTGACACATTTGCCCCCTCAAGTTGCTTAACCCTTTTATTTTTCACCAATAAGTTTTATTAGGCAATTAAAGTTTAACAATTGGCACAAATAGTCCCTAATGTTTTTAACTAGCATACCTAAAAACTTATATTTGCATATGAACTCCCTAAAGGCATAAACACATAACATATAAGGCACACATAAGCTAAACTTAATTAACTTTCCTTAGAGATTGATATTCCGTTATTGTTTAAAAACCTTTTTCCCTTTAAGCACATTTTTATTATGAAGAAGATATTTGACATTTTCTCCCCCTCAAACAATGACCCGTTTTCTATTTAAAGAGCTGTAGTCGTTGTTTGAGTGGTCAAATGTCTTTGAAAAGCATTTTCTGATGAAGCAATGTTTTATTTGGAAAAAACAAACACCATAGCAAATAAGATTTCTCTTATTTTCACTCATAAGCGCTCTGACCCGTACACTAATGGAAACATAAGAAGCACGGGTTGTGATGCAAAGTAAGCACAAGCCTTTGCATGGTCATAAAGTAGACCATGCCCGAGAATAAATTCCTGTTGAGAGGTCAAGTTTTCTTTTTGAAATACTTGCCTTTAAGATGATGACCGGGTTGCTATCTGAAATAATAGCAAGCCATTTTTGGCATGTTTTGAAAACATTTGGAACTTCTGCTCGAACTTCATTTACAGCCTTGTATCATTATTGAATGACATTTCTAAGACCGTAAATGTTATCGATTTTCAGAAGACATGCCATTATTACCTCTTTTTATATTTTTCTCATTTTTAATTTTTTTTCTTTGGTTTTAAGTATTTTATATTTTTGTATTTTGTAGTTTATAAAATTTTTCTAAAAAATGAAAAATCTTTTTGGTTTTTATGGTTTTTAATATATATACATATGATACAGGATATTTGAATAGGTACCACCACTATTCTTCAGCTTCGTCTGCCAATTGTTTTAGAGTTTCCGGCGTAAAACTTCGCATTCCCAGCTTGTTGATAAGAAATTCAATTCTTTCTCTGCATAGGGATTTAGAGAAGTTGTCCGCCAACTGATACTTCGTATTGACAAAGTAAAGCTCTACTACTCCATTCTCAACTTGCTCTTTTATGAAGTGGAATCTGATGTCTATATGCTTTGATCGAGAATGTTGAACGTTGTTGCAGCATAAGGCAATAACGCTTTTGTTATCACAGTACATTGGAATTTTATTGAATCCAAGGCCAAAGTCGGTAAGCCATGATCTCATCCAAAGGATTTGAGCACAACAGCCAGACATAGCAATATATCCAGCTTCTATACTGGATATCGCAGCGCTTTTCTGCCTTTTTGATGACCAGCTAACAAGTCTGTCTCCAAATAATTACATACTTCTAGATGTACTTCGTCTAGTATCTTGGCAACCCGCGTGATCAGAGTCTGCATAAGCTGTTAGAGCAATAGAAGAATCCTTTGGATACCATAGTCCCCTATTAACGGTTCCTCGTAGGTTTTTAAAGATTCTTTTTACAGCATGTAAGTGCTTTTCGGTAGGCTTTGCCTAATACCGGGCACACATGCATACAACAAATGTTCGGTCTAGTCTACTGGCTGTAAGATACATAAGGGTGCCAATCATTCCACGATAGTGTGTAGGATCTACGGCTTTCCCTTGTGTATCTTCATCCAGTTTGGATTTCTTTACCATGGGAGTATCTACGGGGTCACTAGATTCCATACCATATTTTTTCAAAGATTCGAGAGCATATTTAGACTGGTTTATAAAGATGCCTCTAGGACTTTGTAAAATCGGTAGTCTTAAGAAAAATAATATTTTGCCCATCATCGACGTCTTAAACTGAGAACACATTATTTTGGAAAATTGGTCACATAATTCAGGTGTAGTAGACGCAAAGATTATATTATCAACGTAGATTTGTACCAGGAGTAGATCTTTGCCTTGCCTTCTTATGAATAATGTGGGATCCACGATTCCTTTAGAGAATTCCTGAGAAAGTAGAAACTTTGACAATAGATTGTACCACGCGCGAGGAGCTTGTTTCAACCCATAGAGAGCCTTCTTAAGCTTATACACATGATTAAGATTGTCTTGATCCATAAACCCGTCCTGTTGGCTGATATAAACTTCTTCACGCAGAATGCCGTTCAAAAAGGCCGTCTTAACATCCATTTGGTAGACAACCATATTTATGTGGGCGGCATATCGAGGAAAATTCGAATAGCATCAAGTCTAGCCACTAGAGCAAAGGATTCCTCAAAATTAATTCCCTCTTCTTGACAATAACCATGGGTAACCAAACAAGCCTTGTTTTTTAGAATTCCTCCTAATTCATTAAGTTTCACCTATAGATCCATTTTAAAGTAATAACCATCACTTTATCTAGACGAGGAACGAGTTCCCAGACTTCAAGACGCTCAAATTCATTCAGCTCCTCTTGCATTGCTTCAATCCAACATGATTGAGTTAATGCGTCTTTATAAGTCTTTGGTTCAACTAATGAGAGAAAGGCATCGTAGTAACAAAATAAGGCTTGTTCATGAAGTTAGAGTCTTGTGGAAATAGGTCTTTCGAGTTCACCGATGACGTTGTCTAAAGGATGATCCTTGGTCCATTTGGTAACGTGTTCTGAGTAAGGAGCACCAGATTGCACGACAGTAGGTATAACATCCGAAGAAGAAGATGCTTCCGACTCATTTTCTGGAATGGGAATACCAAAGAACGGATCGTTATTCATGTATGCAACATCTAAGTCATGATTGTTTTCTTCAACATCGTTAGGAAGGATAGGAGATTGAGTTTTGGGTGTTGTTTGAGAGTTACTAGGTGATGGTGCATCTTGGTCAACTGTTGTTGAGGAAAGTGAACCGGTTGAAACAACAGGTTCTGGAGCAACTACTTTAGCAATTGGAGTAATGACTTCAGGGGCTGGGTGATCAATATAGGTGAGAGAGTGAGTCATATTAGCAAACAAACATTGAAATCAAAAGATCCCAATCAGTTCTTGAAGGTGGTACAAACGGTGTTGAAGGAGGAGGGTTTGGCACGAGTCCTGAACTGATTGTAGCAGGAGTCATTTCATGAAGTGCGGGTCCTGAACTGCTGTGTTCAGAAGCCATCGCAGTCAGCTCATCAAAGTCTACATGAATTGTTTCGATAATACGTCTGGTACGTCGGTTGTAAATTCGAAATGCTTTCTTTGTGGGTGCATAGCCAATGAAAATACCAATATCAGCCTTCGGTTGTAACTTACCCAAGTTCTCACTATCATTTGTCGGATAGCAGAGTGCACCAAATACATGGAAAAATGATAAGTCGGGAAGTTTGTCATGTAAAAGCTCATATGGTGTTTTGCCATGACGAAGACGTATGATGGAACGATTTTGGGTGTAACATGGCGGTGCAACTTGAACTTCTGGCCCATAAGAATTACGGAGCTTTTGCATAAATCAACATTGTGCAGGCAGCTTCAATTAGCGTACGATTACGTCTTTCAATGACACCATTTTGCTGTGGAGAACGGGAAATAGATGTTTCATGAGAGACGCCAATCATCTCATAATATTCACGCAAAGTTTGATTAACAAATTCAATTCCATTATCTGTTCAGATTCGTTGAACAGGACGTTAAGCGCCTTGGATCATCTGAGAACTTGTTTATGAAATCTGGAGCTTCATCTTTTGGACCTTAAGCACTTTAAACCATGTAAATCGTGGGTAATCATCGCATGTCGAGGATGATACTTCTTTCCTTAACCACTTGCAACAAGCATTGGTCCACAAAGATCCATGTGCAAAAGATAGAGTTTTTCTTGGTTGGGTGTCTTCAGATTTAGGTTTGTGGGGTTTCTTCTTGCTTTTGCCCATTGCACATGCAGAACACAGATGGTCTTTTTCAAACTTTAGATTAGGGGAGGACCTCAAACAAGGACCATGTCTAGCTAGATGGTTGATTGCACATTAAAAGTTCAGATAAAGACAGACGTCGGTGCCTAGGCCCAGATTAGTCTTTGAGTCCTTTAACAAGAGACATATAGGAGAGGACGCCATCATATCTCCAAGAGACAGAGTATACAGATTGTTGCCTCGAGATCCAGTTAATAGATCAAAACCTTCTAGATTACGAATGAAGCAGGTGTGTTGGCGAAAAGCAATTTCAAGGTTTGAATCACAGAATTGCGTAACGGAGAATAAGTTGTGTCCAAGTCCTTCTACATAGTAAACCCTTGAAATCGTAACATTCCCAATCCGATAATCACTATATCCTAATATCTTTGCAACATGATCATTTTCGAATTTGACTGTACCCAAAAATTTATTGACAAAATTGATGAGCTGAGAGCGATCTCCGGTCATATGCTTGGAGCAGCCGGAGTCTAAATACCAGAGAACAATTTGGACGACCTGCATTCATCAAGAGAGAAAGATGGAACATCGGAAACTATAGATCCCCAAGATTGACTGGGTTCCTTTTTGTTAGCAGATACAGATTTAAGAACCTAAGATTTGCTAACAGAAACATTAGTTTTAGTTTTCTTAGGTTTCCGTGAGTAAATCAATGTTATGCAGGTTTAGGTGTTTCATTATTTAGAGCAGTTGGTTTCCTAAGGGGCACTTCAGTAGTTGTGGTAATAATAGTTGAAGGGCACGCATTTTCGACTATAGTGATGGTCCAGCCAGTAGGTCTCCAAATATATCCAACGTTTGTAAACACCTTTCCTGTTGGTTTCCAAACTTTTCTCTTTGAATTTTTCTTAAAAGATTTATATTTAGTACGAGCATTCACATTATTGATAAAATCAAGAATACACAAATCATGATTATCAGAAAGCATGCAACCATTACACTTAACACATTTAAGTTTAAAATTCGCATTAAGCTTGGAATGCTGCACATTAGCAGTTCCTTTGGGTGCAACAACACAGTCTTTATTTTTCAAACTAGATTTAACTTTCCTAGGGTGGGCTTCTACTTTATTCTTCTAAATACTACTTGGTCTTTGCTGAATCTTATCTTTCTTTGTATTACCTGAAGGCTGTGATCCGCTAGCACTAGTAGACGGTTTTACTCTTATAAAAGACAACATAGGTTTGTTAGAAACTAAGTTCGATGAAGAAGAGGTTTTTGTGTTTGTGTTTCCTGAAGATGTGATGGGCTCAATGAATCTAAATCTTTTGTCCTTGTTCTTTGGGGTCACAGCCACTAATTTTCCATCAGCATTGTTGATACTAGGGCAGGTTTTACTGATGTTTGTAAGCAACTCCTGAATTCGTTTAGCATACCTACAGGCAGATTCTAAAGATTAATCTAGTAGATATTTTGATTTAACATGTTCAACTAGATCCATAAGAACTGTAGCTTCTTCCTGAGTGTGCTTAATTATAGCAGAGTGAGCATGTACTTTTTATTCAACATTTAGGGGTTATTGGTTCCACATCAATCTTAAGCATTTCTGGATCACTAGGGTGTTTTGTAACATCATTATCAACTAGAGCTTTTCCTTTAAGTTTTCTTAAATCATCCTTGAGAGCTGTAATTACCAAAACTTTTTCCTGAAGACTAGCATTTAAATCAAAAATTTCCATAGACTTTAGATTGACTTGATTAATTAAATCATCACATTGTTCTTTTGATCGAGTATGTGTTAGTTTAATCAAGTCAGAAAGCTTCTTATAGGTCTGTTTCAAATGCTCATTCTCAGCAATAAGCTTTGACACCGTATGATCCAATTCAATATTTATAGTTTCAATCTCTTCTAAGTCCTTTTTATTTTATCATCATTCATTTTTCCACTTAGTGATTTAATTCTCTCTTTTAACTTTATTCCCGTGTCTTTCTCTTGGGACTGAGCTTTTAATTCATTTAATTCAAACAATTGATCAAAACTTGGAGCATTTTGATTTGAAACAGAATTATCCCTTTGAAAAATTTCCTGATTAAGGAGAGAATCAACTTCTAAAGAGATGTAATGTTTTTCAAGAGTGGTAAAACTTTTAAACAATTTATCGTAAATCTCTTTTTCAACGAAATCCTTTTGTTGAGAAGAGATCCAGTCTAAGTTTGAGACCACTTTGCACATTATGCATTTTCACTGAAAGCATATCCATAGAAGAATTCTAATTATGTTACACAATATCTTTGTTAATGTCCTTGTTCCATAGAGGCATTCATTTTTGTTCAAAACTTTTATTCATTTTCACTTCAATGTTTTAGATCTCTAAACGTTTTGTTCCATAGCCTGTTCCATTTGATGGAATACTTTTTTGGACCGTCAGAAAGTTCATCTCAATCAAATATGCTTAATGAATTAAATAATTCCTTCAAGAGCTTTACAAATTGGAATTATTTATCCCTAAAACATGCTTTTGTTTGTTCGAACCCCCACCGATCCCTCGTGATAGATTGGGTGGGTGTGGTTCTTTCTTTGACAACTTCGTAAAGCCAGCAAGATGGTATTTAAGTTTCATTCAATCGTATTAAACCCATGCTGCCTTTAGGATAGTTTTTTTGGAACCTCACTTTGGTGGGGTCTACTAGAAAGAAAATACAGGGGTTCTGGAGAATCTTACAGAATTCTAAGACTCAAAAGGCTTATTCTAGCAGATAATTCGTTTGTAGACACAATTCATTTTTCAAAATCTTGTAAAAGTGCATTAAGCAAAAGCATAATCGGATGGTGTGTATTAACTTTCTTTCTAACATCATAGGATCTTTTTGTTTTAAAAGCATTTTTGAACGCTTCTTCAGCAAGCATTAGGGTCTCTCAAGTGTCAGGAATACAATATGCACTCCTATTCTTTGATTACATTACCATCATAAAGCTTTGTTCCAACTGCCTGAGTTTTCTTCAGATAGAAAGGTTTTGATAAACTAGAGCTTGTTGTGGTCTTGGATCAATAGAAAATTTAAGGTTTCGTCAACATGTGAACAATTTGTGCAGATTGATCTCTTTTAAAAACAATATTATCTAGCTGTTTGATCTTCTTTTCTAATGCAATCTCTCTATCGATGTTCCTAGATTCTTTTTTCTTAAAATCATTTTTGAGAAGAGTAATTATTTATATTAAAGATTCCTTTTCTTTTAAATGTTCAGAAAGAGTTTGTTTAAGACGATCATTCTCTATAGACTGTGCACTTGAATCTGAAACGTTATTATTACTCCTTAAATTAACATTTTGTCCTTCTTTCAAAACTTTAACTTGTTCTTTATATCTTTCAAGCTCAGCAGTTAAAGTATCATTGATATTTTTATTGTTCAAATTCATCTTGGTACAATTAACTACTTGTGTTTTTAGTTGTTCAATCACAGATAATATTAGTGCATCTTATTGTGCAGATGAGTTAGAATTCTAAACAACTTCCTATTGTGATTTAATCACAACTTAGAACCTTCGTTTTTGGTCTAGTTTTCTTGGTCCTAGCTTTTTAGTTGATTTAGACTTATAAAAACCAAAAAGAACATTTTAGGCTTAATTTTGATAATTTAGGGTTTTTAGGTCCCGTTTAGGATTTCCGTATTGCGTTTTTAGTTAAAATTTGTCTTGCCTTAAGTGTTTTTTAAATTTTTGCCTTAATTTTCCCTGTAGTTTTAGATAACCAATCACAATCTTGTTCCATTCAAGCATCGATTCTCAAAACGACTCTCGGCTTTCAATTGCATTCCTCGTTGGGGAAACGACCCGGGAATCATACTCCCGGATTACTATAATTGTGATTTTTTGATTCTTACCCTCTTATTTATATATTTATATAAGTATTTTATATTTATATATTATATATTTTAAAGGTGTGAGTCAATATTGATCAGTTTTTGGCGCCGCTGCCGGGGAGGATTGTATCCGATTGTTGAAGCCGTTTGAAAATTTTTGTTTGAAGATCCTTCCGTGTGAAGTTATTTTGTTTATTTTCTTATAAAAAATACAAAAAGATTTTTCTTTTATTTAGTATAATTATAATATAAAAACAAGAAAAACCAAAAATATAAAAACATTGTCCATAAAAAAATATAAAAAATCACAAGTTGGTAAAAGAACACCAACATATAATACTTTCAACTGAAGTATTATCCATTAATAAGTTCCCGAACCAAAGAATCAAAAACTTACCTTTTGTGTCACTTGCGACGTACGGCTCACCTTTTAAAGTTAAACAAACTCCTTTGTGCGTTTTTCTTTTGAAGAGTTACCGAGAAGCGAGTTGATTATTAGGTTTAAGTGTCTTATCTCATTGTCCGTATTTAAAATTTATTGTGAATACATTGTTGAAAAACCAAAAAAATAAAAAAAAATAAAAACCAAAAAAAAATTATTAGTATAAATTTTCTTTTTACATTTTAGTGCATGCGCACTCGTTCTCAATCTCGTAATTCTAACCGTCAACAACAACAAGTCAACCCGACTTTTGTTGAACCATTCAATCTTGTTGAACCAATTGAAAATCAAGCTCCTCCCGTAGTTACGATGGATGATACTCGTACTATGGCTCAATTGCTCGAAGCACCCACCGTGGGTTACGAGGATGCCATCGTTGTTCCCGAGATCACCGCGGACAACTTTGAGCTTAAGCACGGTTTGCTTACCCTCGTTCAAAACAAACAATTCTTCGGACATGACAAAGAAGACCCTCATGCTCACATCCGTTATTTCAACAAGATCACTTCTACGATGAAGTTCCCGAACGTCCCGAGTACGTCGGTAAAGCTTATGCTTTTCCCATTTTCTCTCGAGGGTGCCGCCCGAATTTAGCTTAAAAAAGAACCCCCTCGATCGATTCTCACATGGGATGATCTTGTTTGGAAATTCATCAACAAATTTTTACTTCCTTCCAAAACAACAAATCTTCGAAATGAAATCACCAGATTTCAACAAAGATTTGATGAAACTTTCTACGAGGCATGGGACCGATTTAATGATCTTCTTTGGGCATGCCCACATCATGGATTTTCGGAATTACATCAACTCGATACTTTCTATAATGCTTTGAACTCTAATGATCAAGATTCGTTGAATTCCTTAAACATAAATTAAGAGTTTGTCCTTTAAAAACATTCAAGGTGTTTAAGAATGAAGTAGAAAATCAACTCGGAAAGACTATAAAGGCACTTCGATCAGATCGAGGAGATGAATATATTAGTCAAGAGTTTAAATATTATCTTAAAGCTTGTGGAATTTTTCAACAGCTACACCTCCATATACACCTCAACACAATAAGGTGTTTGAAAGGAGGAATCATACCTTGTTGGACATGGTTCGATCAATGATGAATCTTACTACTCTGTCGTTATCCTTTTGGGGTTATGCTCTAGAGTCTGCTACACACATTCTCAATATGGTTCCAACCAAGAAGGTTGATAAGACACCATATGAATTATGGTATGGAAAAGTTCCTAATTTGTCTTACTTAAAGATCTTGAGGTGTGAGGCACTTGTGAAGCGAGATATGCCTGACAAACTCCAACAAAGATCTATTAAGTGTATCTTGATATGATACCCAAAGGAAACAATAGGTTACTATTTCTACTTCCCACCTGAGAACAAAATTGTTGTTGCAAGGTATGTTGAGTTCTTGGAGAAAGATCTTATTTCTCAAGATGTCAGTGGAAGGGCTGTAGAACTTGAAGAAATTCAAGATGAAAATACATCACCTTCTAAAAACACTAAATAAATTCCTATGGAGGTTGAAGGTTTCAAACTACCGCAAGAGGAAGTGATTCCTGTTCGTAGGTCCGCAAGGACACATCGAGCTCCTAATCGCTTATGTCTAAATGTAGAAGTGGATGAGCATAGTTTAGGGGACCTTAATAAACCCACTAACTATAAAGCTGCAATGTTAGATCCAGAATCTAATAAGTGGCTCGATGCTATGAATGTGGAAATGTAATCCATGAAAGATAATCAAGTCTGGTGCTTGGTTGATCTTCCTCCTAATTATAAGACTATTGGGAGTAAGTGGCTTTATAAGAAAAAAACTGACATGGATGGTATTGTACACACCTATAAAGCTCGTCTAGTAGAAAATGGTTTACTCAAACCTACGGGGTTGATTATGAAGAAACGTTCTCACCCGTTGCTGACATTAGAGCTATTAAGATTCTCATAGCTATAGCGGCGTTCTATGACTATGAGATATGACAAATGGATGTCAAAACTCCCTTCTTAAATGGTTATCTTGATGAAGATATAAATATGGTGCAACCTAAAGGCTTTATTGATCCTAAACATCCCAAAATGTATGCAAGCTTCAAAGATCCATTTATGGTCTTATGCAAGCATCAAGGAGCTAGAATAAAAGATTTGATGAGGAAATCAAAAGGTTTGGTTTTGTTCAAAATCTTAATGAGCCATATGTATATCAAAAGGCTAGTGGGAGTAATATTACATTCCTCATCTTATATGTCGATGACATAATTATCATGGGAAATCAAATTCTAAGTTTACAAAGTGTAAAGTCATATCTTGGAAAATACTTCGCCATAAAAGATTTGGAGGAAGCGGCATTTATTCTTGGAATCAAGATCTACCGAGATAGATCGAAGCAATTATTTGGACTAAGTCAAAGTGCTTACATGGATAAGATCTTGAAGAGATATAGCATTGATAATTCCAAGCGTGGTAACATCCCCATGCAAGAAAGACTTGACTTGAATAAAACACAAGGTGCTTCAACTCCTAGAGAGGTGAAACGAATGAAAAATGTATCTTATCCTTTGGATGTAGGATCCATTATGTATGCGGTTAGATGCATTAGACCTGATGTTGCGTTTGCGCAAAACATAACAAGTCATTTTCAACAGAATCCAGGAGAACCACACTGGACTGCTGTGAAAACCATTCTTAAGTATTTAAGATATACTAAAGATATGTTATTGGTTTATGGTGGAAATCCTGAAGCTGAAACTTCGAGTGGATTGCTATCGCTGGATGTCAGATTTGAGACCGATAGAGACGACATTAAGTCTCAGACATGATATGTTTTTTGTTTTGAACGGTAGGCGCAAGTAGGCTAGAAGAGTCCAAGACAGGCTAATCAATGTCCTACTGAAGCTAAATCCATAGCTGCTTTAGGAAGCTACTATGGAAGCTGTTTGGATTAGAAAGTTTATTTCAGGGCTTGGTATTGTCGAACATAACGAACTATAGATGTTTTATGATAATTCAGTGCACTTCTTATTCCAACGAACCGAGGGTTTCAAAGGGGGCGCCCAGATATATCATTATGTTCAAGAGAGATTAAACTGGGCCGAATTAATCTTCTTAAAGTTCAACGATAACAATTAGCAGAAATTTACGAAGTCTTTACCAATTAAATCAAACAAAACAATCAATTCCCATTTACTATTTAATAGCACTAATATTCAATTCTAACTTTTAATATAATATTCAAATTTAATAAAATACCCAAAAAAAACATAACCTAACCTATACATCCTAACAAAATCAAAAACAAACTTACCATATAAATCAATAAAACAATAATAAACCAAAATTCTACAACTACAAATTCAAAATACTCACAACCAAAATTTAAACAATAATCAAAACTCCCCACACTATCATTATCACAAATAATTCAAAACACTTCATATACTAACCAAACACATCACAACAACCTTCATCACTCTCACCAACACCCACACCCCCTCAAACCACAAACATTAACTCCTACAACCTTATACACAAATAACATATTCAAATAAACCACCCAACAACTCCAATCTCATCCTTATTACCATCCACATATATTCATAAACAATCACACTAAACTAACAAATCCACTTAACTACACCTTCCCCCAAAAACTCTATTCAATATCAAAATCAGATAGATGTGTATATTCTACACTACATACCCCCCACTACACCTCTTCTATCACTATATACCAATTTATACCACACTACAAATCATATATTACCATAACCTCAAACTCCACACCTATCTCACCTAACAACACATTCACACACTCAAGAACCAACCCTCACCATATAAACCCCAATTACCCACAAACATAAACCCGAACTTGATTGACTTCTAACAACCAATCTCTCAAAATCTCACTACCCCTAAAAAATGTACCAAACTTGATGCAAATTAACAGTATCATTAAAACACCACAAATATATCGTTATCCAACCAAAGTACACCCCCTTGCTCCCTGTCTACACTCCACTCATACCTCCAACTACAACCTACCCCATTACATAATATAATGTCTTCGAACTGCTGTCATCCCACCCCCCACTTCCCTATTCTCAATACTAGACGCTTCTAAACATAATATAAATACAGATCTAACTCTAACTAGCAAAAAATAGTGACTATATTAGAACTATTTACTCATAATGATACTACACAGATTGATATAGTTTAAGTTATCCTGAATAAGGTAGCTAATAAGGACAATTTTTAGAAGTGATTGTGAAGCATGTGTGTAACACCCCCAAAATCACAACGCAGCAGAATACCACTTGGAGTGCTACTTCATAGCATAGAGTACAAGTTACAGAAAACGACTCTAAGTGAGACATTTAATAAAATGTCATATTCGATTTAATAAAAGATCAGAGTTACAAAGGTCCCAATAATTTACTTTTAACAAAAGTCATAAGAGTTCAAACATGACTCATTGCGTATAGTAAAATTTTATCGTATGTGAAAGTAAACTGAGTCTTTAAATCTTTTGACGACATACTCCCATCCAAGCAAGCATAAGCATAATCACCTAAGATAAAACATGCTAAAATGTCAACGAAAACATTGAGTGAATTCATAGAGTTTATATGAATAAGTTAGAACACAAGCATAAATAGTGATTTAACTATTTACTTGTTGATCATACAAGCCATTTAAGAAATATTGCATCAAGCTCGTGACACCGATCCCATGGACAAAAAACACAGATCGTTATAGATCATTCAAAAATAATATTGCCCCCAGGTTAGGTAATTGTCATATACCTACTACACATCTCTAATACAATATGTCTATACATGGTGAGCTCACAATGGATGCTCCCAAAACCGAACTGGGTTGTCAAGCCCATATATATCTATAAATTGCAACAACGGGTACCCGTCATAAGTACTTAAAGGTTCATGAAAATGGGGTCTTTTGACATAAGCTACTCAATGAAATCAAGGTATACAATAGGGTCCAGCATACAAGAAAAACAACTCGTGTTCAATTTAATAAAGTAGCATGTATCTCCCTTGCGGGGTTTAAGAAATCATTTAAAACATTTAAAAAGCAAGGCTATGAACTCACCTTAAGCAGAAGTACCAGATAAGAGAATCACAACGAGTGAACAACAATAACAACGATGCGAAAATCATAATCAACAATGAAGGAACGAAGTCGAGAGATCCGAACACTGACCTAAAATAATGGTGTGCGACTTAGTATTATAAAGAAAATCGATACATCGAAATAAATTACATGATCATGAGATATATTTACAAGATATGCATGACATTGCATAAATACTTAACCAAAGTATTTTCATCCCTCAATTAGCATACAACCTGAGTTTATATCTAATTAAACACCTACTAAGTTTCGCTTATTAACTCTTGTTTTACTAATGTGTTTCTATACTTTTTTATATATCAAGAAAAGACATAAAAATCTAGATCATGGATTTAACCCGTCTTAATGGATCTATAACTCCTAATCCGTAAAGGCTATGAGTACAAGGCTTTCACACTTGAAAATCCCTTTGAGTCTAGTTTCCAGAATGATATGCCTCATCATCTAATTAGTTTTCAATCAATAGGAAATGACAATTTAACACTTGACTACCTAACTAGAAATTTTACAAAACTAAAACTCCCTTACGAAAACGGCCATAAATCCTAAACCAGGATAGCTATTGAAGTTAATCCTTTTGAAGATGTTAGATATATGAGTCTACTACTGAAATAAATTTTCCTTTCCCACATTTAAGAGAATTAACATGGTGTTTAACTTGTTTTCCAAACGGTGTTAAAGAATCGACTAGATTCCATAAAACGGCCGTATCTCACTCATCCGGAGAAGATACAAAACCATCCAATTCGCCACATGAAGCTTAGAGCTATATCTATCCAACCATGTAATTTAATGATAGGATCCAGGCCAAATTATTTTAGAAAAAGCCACGTTTACCTTATAATCTAAAGCTACACTTATATTCTACCTCTAAATCAATCCAAAACTCATTCAAATCACCATTTAACCCAATGCAATGCCAATACATACCTTATGAACATATTCCATAATCATAAAACCTCATGATTATAATCAAATCAAAATCAAACATAATAAGAACATGCATGTTCATAAAAACCTAAATCAAACACATGCACTAGCCAAAAATTAAATTAACACAAAATGGTTTGAAATCACTTACTAATACAATGAAAACCAAAAAAGAGATCAAAATATTTTTCTTCCTCCTATTCCTTGTCTTGCCGAAACCCAAAGGAACAAACCACACTCAAACCCTAACTTTTCTTTACCTAAATCTTGAACACACACTCAATACTTAATCCTTGTTAACCCAATATCCTTTAATTTGATTAAAACCCTAAAAATTAATCAATCTTCAAAATCAAGAACTTCATAAAACACATGCATGGTGATTATTATTGATGTAGGATGATTAGGGTTTAGTTTATATGTGTTTTGGGATTGAATGGAAAGGATTAAGGATCAAGATTTAAGGTTTTTGATGGTTTTTGGGGGTTGATTTGTTCGAACAGTTGAGGGAGGGCATGAAGGAGTCATATGTCTTGTGTGTGTGTGTATGTTTTATAGAAGAGATTAATGGTATAAGGACCTTATTTATATTGAAGTGTATAAAAGGCTAGTAGATCTTGTAGTTTCCAAAAAAATATGGGACGTGTGTTTAGGCTTATAATCGGCCCTCCCATATGGGTGGGCTTGGTTGGATATTTTCTTCATGCTAAAATTTGTATCACTTTGTTTCCCGGGCCTAATAACCTATTTAACTCGTTATTTTTTGAAAAATCACGATTTTTGACGATGTTTCGGCTAAACATGAATAAAAGATGAAAAATAATAAAAATAAAATAAAATAAGCTCTCATAGCTAAATATGACTTTCGTTGATTTTTCGATCGATACAACGGATAAATTTAAATTGTAGGATTCACGAGGGTTTTAAAATTGACGATTTTAATAAGAATCGGCTAAAATAATAAAAATGAATTATTTAAAATTTAGAGAATATTTATAAGTTTAGAATAAGTAGTGACCTTAAATATGAGGCTTTACATCCTCCCCTTTTTAGGGGAGCGTCGTTTTGGTGCTCAATTCGCCTTAATCGTCTACGGTTTACTTATGAAGAGATGAGGAAATACTCAAGTCCTTGTCGAGGTTTCCAACGAAAATTGAATGAACAAAAGTCAAAGCATCAAATATATGCAATAAGCATGAGCGAACGAATTGAATGTCGTGAGAATTCTTTAAAGGGGAGGATAGAATATATGGCTCGAAGAAAAAGCCATTGGAACGAAGAATTTAACAAGTCGTCAATGCTTAGAGGCGGTATGTGATTCATTACTATTAGCTTATCAAGTTCGCGGCGGGCGATACATACCGGAAAAATCTATATAACAAATTACGAGTCGAAAGGAGTTTATTGCCCAAGGAATGATTCGTACGGACGAACGCATGCTATGGTGAATACACATAAGACCACTCATTCACAATTCGTCACTTACATAAAGAGGCGTCCCAATCTATGTAAGTGATGAATTATGAACTTATGGTTCGGCGGTTTATAATTTCCTTATTCAAATGAAGAAGCGTCCCAATTCATTTCAATAAGATGATTATAAATCATCCTACCTAAGTATGGCTGACATAAAACACAATATCAAAACAAGACCAAAAGCTACATTAAGTAAAAAGGAGTGTCTTTTTGACGGAATGATTCTTCAAAATCATAACAAGTAACGAGAAGAATAATAAGACGTTAGTCAATCGCGTTCCAACGTCGAGTGCCAAAAGGTGGCACGATCCGAGGTGACAAGGTAAAGTAGTACTCCCATTGAATGGAAGACTTCAAAATAATAGATTATGAAGCAATATATGCGCTTCAAAAGCATAATAAGAGTGTTCAAACTCGAAGTCGAATGATAAAATAACTAGCGGAATTGACAAACTACACCAAATTTCAATACCATCATAAGGAAATAAAGTAAAGTCACGTAAGTGTTTCGAAGATCATCGCATGGCTCACAATATATCAAAGTAAACAAACTCATTAAGACGTATCATAGTACTATACGCATATGTAAGTAATTATTATTACGTAGACGATTTCGCCTTTAGGCTTAGATTAGCACAGGCATCAAATCAAGCTCGATTGAATAGCATCGCTAAATTATACGCAACATGCAGGTAGGCGTACCTATGATTAAAATTCTAATCATACTTTAGCCATAACACTAAGGCGACACAGCGACCGTAAATAGTTAAACTCACACAAATCACTTCTATATAAATAGACGGTAATCCAGAAGATGAGCATAAGAGATTATAAGAAGGAAGCTCATTTACGTACAGGTATCCTTATATGATACTAGTATTGATGTTCGAGTGAGAAAATACGAAAATAGGAAGTACACGATAATCGGAGTGGGTTTAAAATAATATATAGATCGGACCGATATAAGGTAAAATATAGGCGTCATAAGATAGACGTAAGAGAGCGAAATGATAACCAAGCGTTAAATACTCATTATTCATGTAATATCAATAGGGATGCAAAAGAGAGCATATAAGTTACCTGAGAGCAAGCAAGCGCGGATATCGGACAATGGTAAAAGACTCTTAAAATTTTACGAAAACCAGTTATAGTCCTGGTTTTGAAAATGGCCTAGTTCGCTATAACTTGAGCTCTGATACCACTATGTAGCACCCCGCAAGTTCACAACGCAACGGAATACCACTTGGGGATAGTTTAGCTTAGTTCTACTTGCTTGAAACCTTTCAAGTAAGATTTAATTTCCGCATATTAGCTTTCTCGTAGTCTATCTGTTCTTTGTGTTATCTGTTCGTAACTCATTCTTGTCAACCACCATGGGAGACGAGAATCCTATCCGCACTATAGGAGACTACTCCAAACCTAGCCACGAGGGCTATAGGAATATCATCGAGCTCCCCGTAGGGAACAACGTGGTACCTCTTCGATCCGACACCATCCGGTTGGTGCAAAACGGAAGCTCATTCCATGGACTTCGGTCCGAGGACCCAAACCAACACCTCAAGGATTTCCTAAAACTAGTGGACTCACTTGACCTTGTCGGTGAAAATAGGGAAAGAACGCGCCTGCGTTTATTTTAATTTTCCTTTCGCGATAAAGCTAGCAATTAGCTTGAACGTCTTCTAGCAAGATCCATCACCACATGGGAGGATCTTACTACCCGGTTCCTTGCTCAATTCTTTCCACCGGGAAGGACCGCAAAACTCCGTAATGATATCCTGATGTTCCAACAACATCATGGAGAATCTCTATCCGAAGAATGGACTCGTTTCAAGGACTTACTACAAAAAGTTTCTCATCATGGCATCGACCTTTGGCTTCAAGTCTAAATTTTTTATGACCATGTCAATCTTGTCACAAGACGAACCATTGACCAATCGGCCGGTGGCAAGCTTCGTGACCTAAACGCCAAATAACCCTGGGCATTATTAGAGGACCTCGCCCTCTATGACAACGAGAGTTGGAACGACCTAAGGGATTTTGCTAAGCCAGTCAAGGCAATCGCATTGCCTCAAGATGTCCCAAGTACATCCGACCGCCGTCTAATCGAGCTCGAAAATCAAGTCTAACGCTTGATGGAAACTCATCTTGCTCTGACACAACCTACTTAATTCATTTGAGGATAATTATTAAATCTGTTCATTTTATTTTTATTGGTTGCGTAAAGTGTTTACGTTTCGCGATAAAATACGTTTAGGCATTCCCGGAACCACCAAAACTTTTCTACGCTTCAACAAATACCCACAATTGTACCTATACCCAAAAATTTACTAATCAGCAATCACATATTGTTCATATGCCGGATTTTTAGTTGAGGAACAAAGATATTATCAAAATTTGATCACACTTCCTTATTTTCATGGGATGATGTCTTATTTAGGGAAAAAGGTAGATATTTCTCTACTAACTCAAATAGTGAAATGGACCAAGACCAAATACTTCCATGAAATCCTCTAAGTGTCTCTTTGACAAGTCCTTGAGGTATATAAGACTTATACAAGTAATATTACACACATACTTTCATTTCTAAAGGTGAAAAACACAAAAACACTCTCTTTGTCACCCAACCCTTATAGCCTACGGCTCAGACCAAACACACACCAAATCCATACAAAATTTTAATTGTAACATTTACACACATTCCTACATGATATCTAAGATAACCTAAGGTGATTAGAAGGTTTGCTTTAAGGTTTACAAGTGTTAAAGGAAGAAAGTTCAAGATTAGGGTTTTGGTGAACTTTTATATATGTTGTATGAATGTTCATATCATGTTATAATGGAAGTATAAGTAATGTACAAGTGTTGGTTATGTATAAAAAGTATGTGTAAATAAGTTAACTAAAAAGTATACTTATGAAAGTTCATGGATAAATAAGTGTGTACACATTTGGATCCTGTGATTTTTGGACAAAATATGGACTAATCATGGACTAGAGACCCTAAGGATGTAAGACATGTGATTATGAGTGTTTTAATGGACTTGAAACAAAGTGATTAAACTTAAAAGTTAGAAAAACTCATTTTAAACACATTTTAAGAAAAAGTTCAAAACATTCTGTTTGAAATTCGAATTTAACATATATATTTTATGATTTTATAAAATACTACATGTCACAAGGATCGTGGGCATGTAGAGAACTCGAAAAACCGATTTATAACGAATGGGGGCATATCATAATTTTAAGTTATATGTAATTAAACCGCGTTATAAAAGAAATTTTTTATAAAAAAGTTATAAAATACTTCTGATATATAAGGTTTATTATTTTTCCCAGATAGTACATAATTTTAGGATTCTAAAACAATAAGAATCGTAATTTTTCAATCAATAACGAAGGAGTTATGAATTTCGCAAGTTTACAGTAATTAAAGTTTATAAAAATAATTTTATAAACCATGAACAGTAAAATCACTATTCATAACAGATACATATTTTTAAAAAATGTTATATTTTGATAATATTTGTAATTACAAAGACGTGCTCGAAAGAATCACTAAAATCAGAGCTAAAACGGATAAAATACGATATTTACGGGTTTTACGATTAAAAAATTTATAAACTGTCATGAACAGTAAAACCACTGTTCATCAGGGGACTAAAAATATAAAAATATAATATTTTGATGACTCGTCTTAATACGAAAGCGTAGACATAAGAAATGTAAGAAACGGGCTTAAAACGAAGAAATTGCATCGGTTTGTATTGAGAATTTTATAATAAGTTTTAACTTTATAATGATGATTTCACAACAAGATTAGATGGGATGTTGCTATAATAGAATTATATTCATGGTAGTAGTTACTTCTAAGTGCTTAGAACTTATCGACCTATAATTAATTAGGTTGCATTCGGCCGTTTTCTGACGCATTTTCTGTGTATATTTGTTATCATACACTCATAGGTGAGTTCATAGCACATTTTAATTTTAATGGATTTAAAGTTTTGGGTGAGTAAACCTATGATGTTTTACAATTGGACGAAAGTGGACATTCAATTATTTTACTGTTTGCTAAGTAGCGATAACCCATCTGAGCCCATTATCATGAATTGTCAATTACTGTCGGACATAGGATGTTGCGGGTTAGAACATCATCACGGACATTGTTGGCAATTTATATTACAATTCATACATGTCGAGCTTCAGTGTCTTGAGCTTAGGGAAACGTAATAACATTTTATGATGTTGCATCTGTTGCATTATCATCAGGGAAATCTTGCGGTCCTACATTATACATTTTATAAACCTATGAATTCACTCAACAATATGTTGATGTTTTAAGCAATGTTTTCTCAGGAGATTAGTAAGGTACAAGACAAGGGATACATTGGTGGTCGTTATTTGGAAGTCATGCATTAAAAAATTTGGTTGCATAACATTTTGTGGAAATTTTTCTGGAACTAGACTTTGTATATGTACTTGAACAGTGATGCTTTGGGCTTTTGTAACAAACACTTTGCTAAATCCAATGTATCGGTTTTAAACGACTTTTTGGTCGTTCTTATATATATCTTGTGTTATTGATCTATGAAGTACCACCCCAACCCATATTCCGCTGCGACCCAATTTGGGGGTGTTACAGATTGGTATCAAGAGCCAAGGTTATAGAGAACCAGGTCAAATGTTTTTGTTGGACTATAACCGTTTTCAAACATTGCATTCATACAAAGGGATTTTCACGGGACATATATACATACACTACTGTTGCCTTAGTTTGGGGGGGGGGTTTTAAAGGGGGGGGGGGGGGGGACTAGATGCATTTAGGATTGATATACATGTTATGGTATAAATGTATATTACTATAAGAGTCTTATATTAAATACTAATATAAGCTATTTTGGATTTTCAGATACAGTCATGTCGGATTCTGAGGATTCCACGGTTACATACACGGAGGTATCCAGCCCATTTGCGGATTTGTCAGATATCGGATCACCGGGAGTCGATGGACCGCCCGTGATGCCAGAGGACCCATATGCCTACGTGGTGGCCGCTTTTCAGGCACCACCATCTCCTGACTATGTGCCTGGCCCAGAGGAGCCAGAGCAGGCACCACCTTCACCTGTCTATGTACCATATGTACCTGAGCCGGCATACCCGGAGTTCATGCCACCAGAGGATGAGGTACTCCCAGCTGAGGAGCAGCCCCTGCCTGCTGCTCTCTCACCCACTGCTGATTCGCCAGGCTATGTTCCTGAGTCAGATCCTGAGGAGGATCCGGAGGAGGATGATGATGAGGACCCTGAGGAGGATCCTGCTGATTATCCTGCCGACGGAGGAGACGATGGCGATGATGAGGATGAGTCATCTGATGATGACGAGGATGATGATGTTGATATTGAGGAGGATGAGGAGGAGGAGGAGGAGCACCTAGCTCCTGCCGACTCTACAGCTGTTGCTTTACCAGCTGTTGATCATGCCCCATCTGCTGAGGAGACTGAGCCGTTTGAGACCGACGAGTCTACGGCCACACCACCACCACATCTTGCATACCGAGTTACTGCTAAGATATCAAACCAAGATGAGCCACCTATACCATTTTGGTCTGATACAGAGGTTGCCAGACTCCTTGCTATACCTACTCCACCACCATCACCACTTTACCCTGTATCACCACTTATTCAGATTCTTTCTACCACTACTCGTCTACTATACCATTACCCGTATCGTTCACCATGCTATCCTACTTATCATTGCGATACAAAGTGCCATGATATGGCTGCGAGCAAGGCAGTTATTCATTAACACCGCCACAGATATACTCTCCCACATATAGCAAGCTAACCTCTATCAGGGACCCACCATTTACCCATTACCGCTACCTATTCATCCACCTTTGCCTGCTCCCTCTGATTGACATGATAAACTGCTGTCTTAAATAACCCCCACCTCTTTTTAAATTATTATCTTAATTTACCAATTAACATATACTTCTCTTCACTACATATCAATCCTCAATCCCTACAATTTTAAAATTTCATACAACATTTAATATTCCCCCAATTAAACCATTATCAAATTCTATCACTATATTATCATAATAAATAACCACTACCCCCAGTTAAACACAAAATATCTTCAATCAAATCAACTCTACATACCACATAACAATCATAAAACATTCCCTTTATCAATTAACCAATACCCCCCTTACAGTTTATTTGTCTGTCTCAGTTAAGATACACTATAGTGCCTACACTCTCCATGTGTGTCAACTACCCCCCCAACTGTACGTCACATTATCATCCTATCCGTGTTATAAGATGTGTGAACTCACTTCATCACTCTAAATCCCCCCACTTAACTTCCTCACTGACCTCTACTCGCAAAATATTTGTCACTTCTAGATATATGTCTAGAGTTCTCCTGACACATCCGCTTCCATCATCATGTGACATGTTCTACTGAATCCTCCCCATTGATCTACACAGTCTTCTCTCTGAGTCAATATGCTCTCAAGGTCCATATGTGCTCCACACTCAACATCGTGCTAATGAGTGCTGTGTGTACTGTAGATACCAGTGTCATCATTAACAACTATCTCAATTTCTTACTACATCTCTCTGACTGATAGTATACTCTAATAAATGTGCTTTAAATTTAACTCTTTAACATAACCCATATACCATACAATTTACCTCCTTCCTATCAAACTATAATCCTTACTCTCACTTTTCTCCCTTCTCTCAAACCTCTAATATTCTTCTACTTCTCCTTCCCTAACCAACTTCACACCTATCTCATCTCAACCTCACTCATCCTCTAAACTCTCTTACCAAGTTCGTACACTCTACTCATAGATCCAATGTTCACATATGATCACTAAGCCTCAGCGCGCTTGTAGACCGTGAGAATGTTCCCTATAGAGACCAGAGTGTTAGGTCGTTACTCTTTGTGTAGTACTACAATAAAAATTCTCCTTGTCCTACAAAGCATATACTGTTAAAATGGTTATACCACTTCAACTACATTAACTTAATAACACAAAAAACAAATACCACATTAATTTCTCTAAAATACACATCCAACAATAAATAACCCCCAACAAACATACTATACTAAAAATACATAATACCATCACAAACAACATCCATCCAACTCAAACTCACCCCAAATAACCCAAACAACCTAACAAACAAACCCATATATAATATCACACAAACAACAATATAAAATACCATACCATTAACCAAAATCCCCACACCCTTTACAAACACAACAATATCAATCTCCCCATTCCCCCCCCTCAATTCTTACCCCCCTCCTCCCCCCCCCACACCAATACACCATCCTACCTTAATCATCCCTTTAACAATATCAAATTACTCTATCTATCCTCCCACTCCATTATAATCACTCACAAAATTTCCTTTATAACTCTTCACCTCCTCCATCCTATCCATACCAACCCATCCAAAAACCCATACCCCAAACCCAACCCACCCTCTTTAATTTAAAAACCCCATTAACTCACTCATTCTTACATAAAACCCCTACAATACCCCTAATCTCCACCCTACCTATACAATCCAACCAACTAATCAAACTCACCATTCCACATACCCTCCCTATTACATCATTAACCTTACTAATTCCCCACCAACATCCACCATCATCCATACCACATAATCCATTCCAACCTTCCCATTCCACTCTCAAAATTTCAATCCTTATCCTTTACATCCAATCCCTAAACCCCCCCCAACCTCCAATTATAATAATATTTTCTTTCATAAACCTCCTCCAATCACCCATCCCACATAGTCTATTACACCATCCATCAACCATTTCTATACTATTTAACCCCCCCTTCCATCCTCATCTAATCCCACTCCCTTAACCATTCACCTCCCCACTCCCAAAATCTCCCTCCCTCCTCTCTACCCCATTCCTAAATCTTACACCATTCCAACTCCCCCCCCACCCCCCCCCCCCCCTCCCTCTTCCTCCCCACTCCTTTCAACACATCCTTCCACTATCCCCTCTCCCCACATTTTAACCCAATCACCCCATCTCAAAACCTCGTCATCTCTTCTCACAGTGCCAGTGTGTATCTTATCAACCTGTTTGAATCGACAACACATATAGTCCACTCCATATTGTACAAAAGGTCACTAGTCTGTGCCTCAGACCTTCACCACTCATCCCGTAATCAAGTCACTATTTTCTTAGTGTGTTATGTATACTCACCTGACACACACAACACATGCCTATATGTGAAGTTCTCTACTATAGAATTTGCGTCATCACTAAATATCCTTTTCCCTATCCACACATCAATGTCAATTCTGTCCTCCCCCTCCACAATTGCTGAAACCTTTATAATTGTACTAAAGATAATAGTGCCGATGTGTACACCTGTCCACTTAGTGTAGTCATTTCTTATCTGTTTGTAACTCATGTGTTTCCCTGCAACCCGTATATCGTTTACATAAAAAATAGCAATAGCATCACCATACCAGACAGGTACAATACATCTAGATAACTTTATATGACAATATGTTGAGTGCCTGAGAATGAAGTCTGCCGTAGACTATTAGACTGCGAGACAACACAGTGTACCTCTCACCGCACCCTCGGATTTATATGCAACCATTCAATAGTCTATAAAGTATTACGACTTCCTCGTTGTGCAAAAATGTTTCTTGTCACAACCCACATCAAGATCGCTGCGGTCCTTATGATCATCTCCCCACAACGATAGTAAACTCTGTAAAATAAGATTGTATATTTCCCTGGACAATAAAATTGAAGATGTGTGTGTTCCTCTAATGTGTGAGTAAAAAGGTTTTGCTGTTCGTGTGTGTGTAGATAAGTCATCATAAGAATAATGATAATGCTCGACGCTTTCTCGCTGTATGTGAATATAGTTCATTATGTCTTAACCCAATGTGTCACAACTGATAGAAGAGTTTGTATGGTGTAGACTAGTAAGTCGCCTCGCGCCTGATTGTCGCGAAGTAGAGACTCGTACCAAGCGTGAGTGTTGAGACCACAGTGCCTCATATGGGGGACGTGTATATTGGAGTGCTATTAAAAACTATGTAGAGTAGTGTGTGTGTGTAGAGTTGAGCGATGAGAGCACTGCTATGGTTGGTCGAGGTGCAGTTCTCGTACATCGGAGTGACTTAATGAGCTAGATGTCGAGAGAGAGAGAAGTCGACTTGAGGACGTATCGTAGTTGAATTTTCTGATGTATTCCCTGAGGACTTGTCGGGTCTTCTCTGAACTAGACAAGTGGAAATTTCAAATCGATCTAATACCTGTGTGCACTGTTGTACGAGCACTTATCGATTTGGGTTTGAATGAAATAGGTTAAGTGGAGGAGACTAATAGGAAGAACATGCGGAGCTCTCTTAAGGGCTTTATAAGAGCCAGGCCTTCACCAGAGGGGGAGGTGTTTGGTCTTGTTTGTCGAAAAAGAGAGGATGGATCGTTTCGAATGTTTAACGGAATATCAGGAACTGAAAACAGGACAGTGAAAATCGTTATCACTCCCTGGATCGATGATTGTTTGCATCAAACAACAAGGATCCATTGTTTATTCCTAAGATTAGACCTCGATCAGGTTATCACCAAACTTCGAGTAGGGAAGAGGATATTCTAAAACGGCATTCCTAATCGGTATGGTCATTAAAGTTCAAGTTATGCCATTTTGTTGCGAAGCACCCAGGCTAGTTTAGGGACCACATGAACGCGTGTGCAAGCCATTTTGGATATAAAATCTGTTGATTGTATTTTGACAATATTGATATACTCCAAGACACAAGAGAAAACATGAAGAAACATTTAAGGCAGTTGGAATTGTTAGACAAGAGAAGTTGTATGCTAAGTTTAAATGTGATTTTGGATTCCTAGTACATTCTGGGCCTCGTAATGTGATAGTCAAGGCACTCACGTGGACCGGCACAATCGAATCCATAAAGACTGGGAATCTCTAAGAGCACCACGAGATTCGCAATTATTAGGTCTCGCTGGGTATACCAACAGATTCATTGAAGGGGATTTTCAAAGATTGCAAGTGTATGACCAAATTATCAGAAAGGAGTTAAGGTTCCATTGGGTGACAAACAGGAAGCCATTACTAGGTTATTAAAGCAAAATTGTGCAGGTGCGCAATTTGGTTTATAAGGGAAGAGAAGATTTGTAGTCTATTGCGTGGTCGCACAAGGATTGGGTTTGTATTAATGACAAAGAGTAGAAAATTAATTTTTATGCTCAGCCAATTAAAATTCATAAGAAGAAAAATTACAACTCAGATTTGAGAACTTGGAATCTGTATGTTTTCTTTGAAACTCTGGATGACACTATTTGTTACAGAACCAAGTGTACGTGTTCAAGTTCAAATGAGTTACAATAATTCTTAATTTTAAAAGGAGCTGAATATGATGGGCAGCGTTGTGGTTAGATGCTCAGGGATTAGATGTGAGATCAGTTATCACCCGGGAAAGAAAATGTTGTTGTGATGCTTGAGAGGAAGGAACGTAGTAAACCATTAAGAGTCGAGCCTTATTGATCGACTATTGTCTTGGATATTCTAAAAAAATCCTGAAGTCAAACTGAAGCACGAAACCAGAGGAACAACAAGAACGAAGATCGTTGGAGGCATGTTGGTTGAAAATCAAGATGGAGAATTAGAAACGGAAAAGTTGGATATCATGCAGATGGAACTCTATGCATCAATTACAGGAGTTGGTTACCATGTTATGGCGACTTGAGGACTGTGATCATGCACGAGTCCCACAAGTCAAAATACTTTATTCATCCGGGTTCTGACAAAATGTATCAGGACATGAAGAAGTTATATTGGTGGCCTAATATGAAGGCCGACATCGCTACCTATGTTAGCAAATGTCTGACGTGTGCTAAAGTCAAGGCCGAACACCAAAGGCCATCAGGATTATTGGTACAACCCGATATACCTTAATGGAAGTAGGACAAATCAGTTGGATTTGTCACAGAGTCCTAAGTCATCATACGGTTACGAAACATTTGTGTAATTGTTGTGCATTTTTTTTTTTACTTCTTTTTATTGATGATCACTAAGTCCGCATCTTCGTAACATGAGGGAAACGGATCAGGAGAAAACTGCAAGAATATACTAAAGAAGTGGTAACAATCATGGAATCCCTGTCCTCAATCATTTGTGAGCGCGTAAGGTTGCTTCGAAGTTCTAGAGGTCGCTTCAGAGCTTTGGGTTCTTAACTTGGATATGAGTACTGAATCATGCTCAGACTGCAGGACAAAGCGAGAGGGGACTATTCAAACTCTCGAGGATTTGTTGCGTGCTTCGTGGATCACTTTGGAAAGGGTTGGTTACATTTGCCATTGGTCGAGTTCGTATAAACAATAGCTATCACGCTGCATCAAGGCACATTTGAAGACTTTACGATAGAAAGTGTCGTTCACCTGTGTGCTGGGCCGATGTTAGACAAGTGCAACTCACTGGTCCAAAAATAGTTCAAGAAACAACAGAGAAGATCATCCAGATCAAGCAAAGGATGCAAGTCGCCCATGATAGGAAAAAGAGTTAGCCATTTAAGGTAAGTGATGGAATTCCAAGTTGGGGGTTAAAGTTATGCTTAAAGTTTAGCTTGGAAAGGGTGTAGTTTTGCAAATGGGGGAAAGTTGAACCTAGGTACGTTGAGACCGTTCAGGTATTGGGAAATGGTTGGATCGTTGCTACAAAGTTTGAGCTTCCTGAAGAGTTAAACAAGGTTCACAATACGTTTCATGTATCTAACTTGAAGAAGTGTTATGCCGACGAACCATTAGCTGTTCCGTTGGATGGACTTCACTTCGATGACAAGCTTCAATTTTTTGAGGAGTCGATAGAAATCATGGACCGTGAAGTTAAACGGTTGAATCGAAGCCGCATTCCAATAATCAAGGTTCGATGGAACTCCAGGAAAGGTCCTGAGTTACTGGGAAGTGAAGGACCATTCCGAAAAAGAAATATCAACTACCTCTTCAGAAAGACGCACCGTCGTAAGTGTCCGTTTAAGCTTGAGGACAAGGCTACTTAAACGGGAGAAGACTATAACACCCCGTGTTTTAGGGTCATTTATGACGTCAATATATTCACTATTTACTTTTAGTATTGTACGTGTTTGCTTTTAAATTGTAATCGTTAAGTTAAATCGTGTAAGATAAAAATTATTGTTCAATGTAAACGGGCATCAAACAATTAAATGTTTACATCAAGTAAGTGTTAAGTACATATTTTGAGGATAAATTATTTTCTTGTTTTTTTATTTTTATTGGTTGTACATGTGTTTTTAGTTTCAATGATCTATACATTAGGCATTCCCAGATATCACAAACTTTTTCTACGGTTCAAAAATACCCACAATTGTAACCCAATACAAAAATTATAAAATTACATACATGTTAGTTCATATGCGATATTTATTAAATAAGGACAAGATATTATCAAATTTGATCACACTTCTTATTTTCATGGGTATGATGTCTTATTTAGGGAACAAGAAGGTATTTCTTATAATAAATAGTGAAATGTCCTCATCATGTCTTTTATGAACCTAGTCCTTATTTCATCTAGTTACTTGAGATATATAAACTAGAAACTAGTGTAAGTAAACACACACTCTTCATTTTTAAGGTGAAACTTCACATATTTCTCTCCATTTTGCTCCAATACTCACGGCTCAAAACCCTTTACATACACCATCCATACAATTTTTATTTACCACATTTCCAAGTGTTCCTACATCATATCTAAGATAACCCAAGAAGGTTTGAAGGTTTGGTTTAAGGTTTACAAGAGTTAAGCAAGCAAGATTCAAGATTAGGGTTTTGCTTGAAATTAGGGTTTTCAAGTGTTGTAAGCTTGGGTTTGTCATCTAAACAAGGGTTTAGATCATATTGTTCATCATCATACTTCATATTAAGGTTACCTAAAAACCTTAATCTCTTTACATTCATGATTTTATGTGTATATAATGGCTATGTAGTTAATCACCATCTAGGAACTTATTTACTTGTAAAAAATGGATTTTTACACTTGTTTATGATTTGGTAAACTTTTACATATGATATATGGATCCTAATATCATGTTATAATGGATGTATAAGTATTGTACATGAGTGGTTTATATATAAAAAGTATATATAAACAAGTTACTTAAAAAGTATACATATATAAAGTTATGGACAAATAGGTATGTAAACTCATGGATCTTGTGATTCTTGGACAAACTTTGGACAAATGAAGGACTAAGGACCCTAAGCATGTAAGATACATGGTACATATGGTTGTAATGGACTTGTAACAAAGTGGTAAAACTAAAAAGTTATAAAAACAACTTTTAAACACATTTTGAGAAAATATCAAAAAGGGGCTGTTTGAATTCGAATTTTAACACATACATTTTATATTTTTATAAAATACTACATGTCACAAGGATCGTGGGCATGTAGAGAACTCGAAAAACCGATTTATAACGAAGGAGATACGCTAATTTTAAGTATACGTTAATTAAACGCGTTTATAAAATAAATTTTATAAAAACAAATTACTATTCACATCTAATGAAAATGTATACATGTTTTTATCAGTTAGTATATGATTTTAGGATTTCAAAACAATAAGGATCATAATTTTTGGATTAATAACGAAGGAGTTATGTATTTTTCACGATTACGACAATAAATACTTTTATAAAACTAATTTTATAAAAGTTACTGTTCATCTCAGACATGAACATTTTGAAAACATCATTTATTTGATAAAACTTTTAATTACGAAGACGTGCTCGAAAGAATCACTAAAATCGGATCTAAAACGAATAAGATACGACATTTACGGGTTTTACGTTAATTAAAGTTATAAAAATAAGCTTATAACTGTTATGAACAGTAAAAATCACTGTTCACCAGGGGATTTCAAAATATGAAAATGTAATATTTTGATACATCGACTTAATACGAGAACATGGACGTAAGAAACATCCCAAACGGGCTTAAAACGAGAAAGATACGCACTATTTTATACTTGTGCACTATTTCCTGACGTGAATAGTGTTGGTTCGTTTTTAATATAAATTTTTGCGAAACATTTTAGAATCATTTATATAATATTTATACATGTCCTAAACTTTATAAATATTATTTTACAAAGACAATTGAATTATTTATTCGATTATACGAGAACAAACACACGGATAATATTTATCAAAAGCAATTTAAATATTATTTCACAAACTCAATTAGATGGCGATGTAGCTATATAGAATTATATATGGTAGTAGTTATTCAAAGTAATTAGTACTCATACGACCTATAATTTATTAGGTTGCATTCGGGCGTATTTGTGACGCATTTTCTGTTGTGATTTACATTGTTAAACTCATCCACTCGAGGTGAGTTCATAGCCCCACGTTTTACATTTTATAATGATTTATAAGTTTTGGGGTGAGAACATGCTTTGTTTTATAATTGGACGCAAGTGAACATTTCATATTTAAACTGATTACGTTTTTGCCTAAGTAGCGATAACCTAATGTGCCCACTATCATGAACTGTAAATCACTTGGAGGGTGAGCGCGAATTTTATAAATAGATCTATTTGGGAGTGACGCCCCCGTTCGGGTGATTAGCTATCACTGGTGTAGAAACTACCGAGCCAATGAACGTATACCATGTCGGATTTGGGATGTTCTGGGTTAGAACATCATCATGGGTAATGTAGGCAATTTATATTGCAATTCATTTATGTCGAGCTTCAGTGTCATGAGCTTAGGGAAACGTAATTACATTTTTGTGATGTTTACATTTAATGTATTATCACTAAGGAATCTTGCGGTCCTACACTTATTTAATTCATAAACCTATGAATTCACCAACATTATTGTTGATGTTTTAAAGCATGTTTTTCTTAGGAGATCAATAAGGCACGAGGTGCAAGGGATACATTGGTGGTCGTTATTTTGGAAGTCAATTGTATTAAAGATTTGGTTGCATTACATTTGGGGAAAACTTTTGTTTTTGAACTAGAGTCTTTGTATAATTTTACAATGAACAAGTAAAGCTTCGGGCTTTTGTAACAAACACTTTGCTAAATCCAATGTATTAGTTTTAAACGACACTTTTTAAGGTCGTTCTTATATATCTTGTGCTATTGATCTATGAAGTAACGCTCCCAAACCCATATTCCGTTGCGACCCATTTTGGGGGTGTTACAGATTGGTATCTAGAGCCAAGGTTATAGAGGACCAGGTCAAATGTTTTTGCTGGACTATAACCGTTTTAAAACATTGTATTCATACAAAGGGGTTTTCATGGGACATACATACACTAGTTGTTTGCATTAGTTAGTTTTACTAGATGCTTATATGATGCATATACGTGTTCATATTATAGTATGTAAATTACTATGAGGGTATTATGTATATATACAAGGTTGAGTTTGCATTCTTTCGCACATACTCTACATTTATTTATATAAGGTGTATTTATATAAATATGGGAACATTTCTTTAGGCAAGGTAGCACTATAAGCTCGTAGGTCATAAACGCTACCTAAACATTAAGCTATCGAAGATGATATCTGATAAGTGTAAAATACACATATCCGTTTATATCTAAAAATAACCCAAATAAACCCAAAACAGACCAAAAATGGCAAAAATATGCTTGTATTTGTATTTTGTGTGTGCAGGTATGGATAAGTCATAAATCACAAGAAAACAGTCAAAAGCAAGCAGGCACGGACACGAGAATCAGAAGAGTACAAAGTCGAAGCCCAAAAAGCCTAGCCTCAGCCCAAACCTTAGTCACTTTCCTCTCATCACAAACCTCAAGGACCAATCTTGCAATTTCCAAAAGTTATTTATAACTTGAAAGAGAGAAAAGAAACACAAGGACCAAATGTGCAAACTTCCCAAACTCCAACAGTTTTAACTGTCGAAGAAGTAGGCGGGAACCCCTTTTACTATTCATCGTCTCCCCCATTTTCACCCCATGGTAAAACAAGGGGCAAATCAAAATTAGAGGGTGCGTTGGTCAATTCAAGGAAGCTCAAGCACAAATGCAAGGACAAATTAGTCTAATCAAGGGGATACTTATCCTAGCTCAAGCTCAAAGGCCACGTAATCAAAGAAAGAAGCACAAATAATGGTGGGTTTTGTGCTAAACTCACTCACAAAACTAACACAAACGTCACATCAAAGAATGCCAGCCTGGCAATCCTCAGGTGTCCACAAATTAATCAAACGGTCACAAATGAAGCTTAAATGATTGAAGAAATGATTGGCCAGGATTAAAAGTTTGGTGAGCAAGGCTAGAGGTCCTAGAAGCTTCAGCTGGGCACTATAAAAAGACCTCACTTCTCACACACGAGATATCTAGTTTTTGAATCGAGTTTTTCCTTTTTATCTAGTTTTTATATAATTCGTATTTTATTTCTTAAATGTAATTTCCTTTTTCAAGCATTGTAATCAGCTTATTCAATTAATGAAATTCAGTTTTTAATGTTTTAAATTTTGTTTTCTAAGCTCTCTTTTAAGTCATAAGATCTCTTAATAAGTCATATTGTCTCAATAAGCTCATATTAAGCTCTTTCAGTCTATAAGCTGAAATAGAGCTGTTTGAATTCGATATTAATCTTATCTTAACCTTAAATTAGTTTAATCTATCATGGATCTTATTGAATTTAAGCTTTTGGAAGGGGATCTTACCTTGGAAGAGATCCCAAGGACTTATACTCTAGCTTATTCATAAGCTAGAGAGCTAGTAGCTGCCTTTATTGGTTCCTTTTGTTTAGCTAAAGGATCAAGTAAGTTTCTCTTTTCACTCTTCTCTAAGATTCAGTTTAAATTGCTTAGTTTTAGTTTAATATTGCTTATTTGCTTATTCTCTTGCTTATCAGTGTTTAAATGTCTTTTCTAAATGCTTATTAGTTATGTGTCTTTATCTGTTTTTGCTTAAATAGTTATAGATCTTTAGTTGTTAGATTCTGTCATAAAAACTCATAAAACCCAAAAATATTAGTTTAAATGAGTTTTAGATTTAGATTAAGCTTATTCAGTTGTTTATTTCATGTGTACTCTAAGTTTGTTTTAAGCTAGTTTTTATCTGGTATTTAGCCACTTGTTCATTAGATTTCTCTTAAAAAGCTTTTTCTCAACTCTCGTCATAATAGGTTAAGTGTGTTTTGGTTTAGTGCAATCTCAAAATTAACACTAGCAGTGTTATTCCTCAGTTAGTGCTGTCTGAACCTTTGCACTACCAGTACTATACTAAAAGTTAGTAATGCTTTCTAAGTTATACTGTTAGCTTTAATTTCAGTAGGGTTAAGTTTAGCTTTAGCTTATTAAGAATTTAGTTTTAGTTGTCATTTTCTAGCTTATTTCATTGCTTATTTAGTTTTCAAAAGTCAAGTTACACTAGCAGTACTTTCTCTTGAAAGTACTGCTGAACTTTTTACATACCTAGTAATAAACATCAGTTATACTGCTGTGTTCTTAGCTTAATTTAGATTAGTAATTTTAGGATTTAGCTTATCAAATTCAGTAGGATTTAAGTTTTAATAGAGCTTAATACATTTTAAGTCTTTATTTGCTGTTTCTAGCTTATTGTCTTAGCTTATTTTGCTGTCAAAAGTCTAGAAAAACCTGAAAAATCCAAAAACAGTACTTAGAATCCTTTAGGATTTTTTATTTTGATTAATTAGGCTTATGGATCTAGATTTTCTAGCTTAATTAGATAAAATATAAGTAGTTTTATAAGTTCTTAAAGTTTTAGAATCTAGTTTAGCTTATTAAGGTTTTTAGCTTATTTTGATTTAGTGCTACTTTGCTTATTTCCTGAGTTTGCTTAGTTCTTGATCAATTTCAGTAGAATAAAAGTAGTTTAAGCTTTAATTTCTTTTCATTTATAGATTAATCACATTTTGCTTTTTAGAACTTCTTTCCATTTTCATTTTTATCTAGTATTAAGTTTTTTATTAGTCTAAATTCTATAAAAAACTAAGGGTTAAGCCCTTAACTTTCTGAGGTCAGCTGATTAATGATGTCTTTTTTGCTTATTAGTGGTTTTTTGATATAAGTTTTTCATTTCAAAGTTTCTCTCTTTAAGATGTTCTACACCTTTGCTTCTTTGTGTTTTCAATTTAAGCACTTTTTCAATTTCTAACTTTATTCGGGCCCTTTGCTTGTTATCGGGGTAGATTCTCATGGTAGAAAGTGTACTTTTCAAATCTTAGTGTTTTTCAGTCAGTTCCCCCGTCAGGGGAAGTGTTTTTCCCAATTAGTCCTCTTTTCCTTTTTGCATTTAATTAGTCCATTTAGTTTTGTTTTTTAATAAGTTTATTAAGTTTTAATTAATAATTAGGTGTCTACAGTTTTAATTAGTTTAATTAAGCTTTTATAAAAAGATAAAAATTAGGGCTTTTATTTTTAATAGTTTTCGGAAATTTTTCTTTATTTAGCAAAATTTTAGTTTACATTTTTAGGGAATTAAAATTAGTTTACTTGCTTAATTGCCATTATTTGTTGCTTCTTAATTTCGTAGTAATAGCTTATCCAAAATATATGTGTTCCATTCAAATCAGGATCCGAACCTAAGCGTGGTTTCAATTTCATCTGTCGTTGGGGTGGAATCGACCCGGCGTTGATCATACTTGCCCGGTTTAATACGTATTATATATATATATATATATATATATATATATATCTTTGTGAGTGGAATTGTCCAAGGGTTACTTGGGGATTTCCTTAATTTCTCTATAAGTGTATTATTTTATATGTACGTAAAACTGCAATCAGTTTTTGGCGCCGCTGCCGGGGACTAGTGTTTACGATTCCTACGTTTTGTGTTTGTTGATTTGGTTTGAAGATCCTTTCGTCCTCGAAAGTTTCATTTTTGTTTTAAAATTCAAAAAGAAAAAAAAATCAAAAATATAAAAAGTAAAAATATTTTCCTTTTCTTTTTAGTATAAGTAAAAGATAAAAAAAAATTGTCCTTTAAAAAGAAATAAAATAAACAAAGTTGGTAATCGAACACCAACAAATAATATCTTCTATTGAGATTTTTCATTTTAAATTTCGGTGAACTTGCAATTGTTCCAATTCGTAATCAAAGATTTTAACACTTGCCTTTTGTTGTCTCTTACGCAAAGTACGGCTCACCTTGAAAAGCTAATTTTTATTCAAGAGCTGCCGTGAAGTAGTTGATTATTTGGTTTATGTTCTCTTTCGTTGAAAAAGCCGTTTTTAAAATTTCATTGAAAAAAAAATTTTAGTGTAAAGTTTTGCTTTTTAATTTTTAGTTTTTCCTTTTTATGCGCACTCGTTCGCAATCTCGAAGACGTCGACAACATCTTTCGGTAGAACCAATTGTTGAACAAAACGTTGTTCCAATGGCCGACAATCGAACAATGGCCCAAATGTTACAAGCACCTATCGAGGGTGGTTGAAGATGCTATGTTATCCACCATTACAATGCTAACATTTCGAGCTCACAAACAACCATTTAATCAATCTTCTGTGCAAAGTTAATAAGTTTACGGGTAGGACAAGGCCTCCTCACAATCACTCTCGATTTTTTGAATAAGGTCACTTCACGTTTAGACATCAGGAGTTCCGAAACACTTCGGTTATGCTTTTGCTTTTCCCTCATTTTCTCTAGACGGTGGAAGCTCGAGACTGGTTACGGACAAGAACTCCCCTAGATCAATTTCATTGGGACGACCCTTGTTTCAATATTCATAACCAAAATACTTTCCACCTTCAAAAACCACTTACTATCGAAATGAGATCATTACTTTTTATCAAAAACCAAACGAAGCCTTTAACGAAGCATGGGAACGTTTTAAAGGACTCCTTCGTCAATGTCCTCACCATGGTTTCTCGGAACTCCACCAACTCGATACTTTTTACAATGTCTTTGAATTCAAACGATCAAGATGCCTTAGATTCTGCAGCAGGTGGCAATTTCTTGGACAAGATGCCTCAAGAAGGTTTAGCGATTATTGAAAGCAAGTCAAAAGTTCGTTACTCCAGAAGTCGTGCTAATGATTCAAGAGTGAGTACGGATGCTCCTCTTTCTAATTCTTCATCTTCTAATAATTCTTTCGATATCAAAAATAGCCGGCTTCTCTCTGAGGGATATGATGACCATCAAGATGAACCAAATGATGAATCAAATGAAAGCTTTAGTTGTTACTCCTGCACCAGTCAAAGCAGTTGAGGAAGTTTGTGTCACTTGTGGATCAAATCACCATTTTAATCATTGTCCGTTAACTCGAGGTGGAAACGATTTTCCCATTTTCAAGAACAACATCTACCAAATTTCAACAAAAGCAAGATGTTTGGTTAATTTCTCCAAAGAACCCAACCTTCAATTTGGCAAGTCAAATGAGACCACCGGGTTTCAATCAACCGAATGTCCAAACCAACCAAAACCGTTATCAAGGAACCAATTCTAACTTCAACCAAAACCGTGGAGGAAACTTTAATCAAAACCGTCAAAATCAAGTTTATCAAGCTCCACCATACCAACCACCAATCAATCAAGTTTTACCTTACCAACCTCCAACAAATAGTGTTTTGAAAACAGATTTTGAAAGCTATGTCAAAGCAAACGATGCAATATGTGATGTGCTAATCAAAATCAAGGAATTCGCAAAATCAAATGGCAAATGTTACAAGTTTGTTAACAAGCCTTTGCACCAAGTTTGATGATTTAGGCAATACCAACCAAACTTCAAGTTCAAATTCTTTACCTAGCAATACCATTCCAAACCCAAGAAACGAAGCCAAGGCAATTACAACTCGTAGTGGTGTTTCATACGATGGACCTCCGATTCCACCGCCGGTGGTAGCAAATAAGGAAAACGTGAGTGGTGAAAAGGAATACGGAGCTACGCAGCACGTAGACATCCAAACCTCCATCCATTGATCCATGAACAAACCAAAGAAAAGAACCAATTGAAGAGCTCTTGTTGCCAACAAGCCACCCTAACCTATTTGCCTTTCCCATCGAGATCAACAAACAAAAAGAATCGTGGTTATGGATGATATCCTAGCTTCCAAGTTTATGGAAATCTTCCGTAATCTTTACTTTGAGCTAAGTTTTGCGGACGCTCTCATTCATATGCCACAAAGTTTTGTCCGATGTTCAAGAAAGATGTTTAACAACATAGACAAGTTGATCGAATTAACCAAAACACCGTTGTTTTTGAATGAAAATGTAAGTGCGGTTGTTCCTTAAAAAGTTCCAGAAAAGCTAGGTGACCCCTCGGTCGATTTCTCATTCCTTGTGGATTTTTCAGAGTTCGATAGTGACTTAGCCCTGCGATTTAGGTGCTAGTATCAATCTCATGCCTTTATCCATTTGGAAAAAGCTTCAACTCTCAGGCCTTGGTATGTGCTTAATTACACATACCTTTTACCTTTAAAAACGAGCTAAAATAACCAAAATCGGACTTAAAATGCCAAATATATGCTTGTTCTGCTAATTGTATTGTGCAGGAACGGAAAACACAGAAAAGGACGAAAAACAAAGCCAAAACGACAAAACCAGACTCGGGATGGAAAAGACTGTGAAAGACAAAGCAAATCAAATTGCCGGAAAGTCATCAAGTCAAAAAAGTCAACGAAAAAGTCAACTGGTCAAAGACAAAGTCAACCCAAGTCAACCCCGAGGCCAAAGTCAAAGAAATACAAGTTTAGGGACTGAAATTGTCAATCCCTAAACTTATATATAAAAAAGAAATGAGAAAAAAGAAGACAAGGGTGCAATCTGCCATTTTGCAACAGTAACAAGTGGGGGGGCATAACTGCCAAATCTCCACACTTGTATTTCCCCAAGGACGAACATGCAATAAGTCATATAACTTTTGGGGACTATTCTTGCCAAGTCCCCAAAAGTTGTAAACACCAAGGACCATGGGTGCAATCCACCATAACTCTTTGAGGGACCATTTTTGCCAAACGGGGAAACTTATCCCCTGTCACTCTCTTTTTCATACAAACGAATTTTCCGCTTTTTTGAACCACAACTCAAGTCTAACTGGGTTCAACCCTCAACCTTCTTTTACCCTGCAAACCCCTTCACCCCTATGGACAATAACTCTCCCTCCTCTTTTATCCACTAAAACCCTGAATCCTATTTGGCAATCTCACCAATTTCGAGCAAAAGGGACGGCTAAGATTGATAAGATTGAAGGGTCTAGATTGCTTTGGGCTGTTCTACTCTCACAACAAACACATAAGCAGCCTATAAAAGAGGAAGAAGACAGAAGAAATAAGTAGTTAGTTGTCTTTGTTTTAATTTTCAGTTTTGTATTTTCCTTCAATATTAAGCATTTTACTTACGAGTTTTTAGCAAATCAGACCTTTTAGTTCTTGTTATACTTTTCATTTAAGCTTGTACATCTTATGTACTGGAATTAACATTTTGTTTTCAAGCTTTGTTATACTTGGTTTTCAATATTTAGTCGAATTTCACTCAATTGCTTTCTTAATAAAGCTCATTTGAGCTTATTACTTTTCATAAGCTCAAATTTAGCTTATATCCTGTTTTTAGTCAATCATTTGCTCATTCTCATCATTTACATAAAAAATTATGATTACTTGAGTGTTTTTGAGTTCACTTTAAAGATATAAGGAGAAATAAGCTCAAAAACAGCTTATTGTGGTTTTTAAGGTTTAGAGGCTTTTGGAAGCCATTAGGAACACTGAGCTTCTTCTCTTGGTTTAGCTTTGTGTGAAGACTCTTCAAATTTCAGGTTTCTTTTTCTAAATCTCATTTTTTTAAGCATTTATAGCTTATTTCACATTTGCTTATTCTAAATTCTTATGTTTAAATCCTGTTCATTTAGCTTACTTAGCTCAAAGTTGTATTAGCTTTAGTCTATTTTAGTTTTAAATCAAGTAAGGTTTCACTTTTACTTTCTGTCATAGTAAGTAGTGTAATAAGCCTAGTAGAGAAACTAGCTTATTTCTCCTAATAAGCTAGTTCTTTTACAGCTTAAATAGCTTTATTAGGACAAATCTAGTAGAAGTGGATAAAAGGTTTTAGATGTTTTAGCTTTTAAAACAGATTTAAACTCACTTTGGTTTTGACAGTTTTAATAAAGGTGTGTTTGGATATAGGTCTGTTTGACTCTTAAAGGCATGTGAATAGTAATTCCAGTATCCATCAATAATAAATGAACTCCACATGAATCATATAACCTCCAGCTTATCAATGTGTAGTCCTGTTGGGCTTTCCAGACCTCATCTTCCTCACTTGGTTTAAATAAAGTAATTAGATCTCCCCAAAGCAATTTGTCATATTCTTCTGGGCTTGTTGTCTCAAATCTTTCCTTTACTACTCTGTATAGATCTAACACATCTTGTCTGTCAAAATCATCAAGCATTGCAGTAAATATCTTGTAATGTTTATCACTTCCATCAGCCCTGATGATATGATAATACATCTTGTCTTCTGCTAGAATGTGTGTCTTCCAGTCAACTATTAGATATTTTGTAGCTAATGATTCAACATTGACAACTTCATCATCTTTTGGAACTATCTCTAAACAAGCTTTAAGCTCTGCCTTCTCAACATCATCCTCTAGCTTTTATCTCTTCACACTTTCTTCACTAGGCTTTTCACCTGCTCTTTTCTTACTAACTGCTTTCTTTCCACTGCTTTCAGCTTTCTTTCCACTACCTTTGAATCCATAGGAACAAATGAATCTATCCACTTCATAGATTTGTCAAATAACATCTGAATTTCTTCAAAACTTTTGTTCTTCAACTGAGTGTGTTTGTATCCAGCCATGTGTTTCAAATAACTACACATTTGATTCCTCTTTTGAGATTTGGTTGGTGGTTTTATTCTGATCTCTTTAGCTCTAAGCTTTGCAAAGTGCTTCTTCTTTTTGTTTATGAGTTCTACAAACAGTTTTGATCTTTCTTCAATGGTAATCTCTCCTTGTTCTTCTGCTTGTAGTCTCTGAGCTAACTCATAATCTGCCTCAATCATAGCTTGAGTATTATCCCATGAAATTAAGTTAGCCTCTTTTTCTCTTTGTCTTGCAACCCTTTCTTCTTCTTCAAATTCAGCTTGCATCTGAGCTTCCAATCTTCGGGCAACTTCCTCATCAAATGCAATTTGATCTTTGCCTTTCATTTTCACTGGTTTCTCATGCTCCTGCATGATACCTTTTCCCTTATCTTTTGCTGAAATCTGAGGTTGAGGTCTTAATGTTGTTGTTGGTTCACTTGGCTCTTTAAACACAACTCCTTTAGCCTTTTGTGGTCTTGAAGCACTACTTTTGATCTTCATTAAGGTTTTTTTGGTAAAAGGGACTCTCCCCGGTAAAATATATTAATGAACCCAAAAGACCGTTAAGTATAATGGAATGAGACTACATGCCTCATTAACCTCAAGCTAAACTTGAACATCCACTAATTCATATGACATGCCATATGAAACTAGCTAACTATTACATATCCAATAGCACCAACAAGGAAAAAGAACCTAATGGTACAAAGACAAGAAAAACCTAGCAGCAACATTAAATAAAAATTGCATCAGGCAAGCTCCAAAGCGCAGCAAAGAACTCACCATCCTTTGTTCTTCTAAATCGGCATGTCAACAGCTTGAGATGAACCAAACTCATAATAAAATCAATGACTTGTTTCACCGACCTTGTAGAATTTTTGAACAAACGCTCATTCCGCTCTTGCCACACAAAATAAGCACAAGCCGCCAAAACAAGTTTGGCAATAACACTCCGAGAAGACTTTCGCTTGGCAAACGGCATAATAGCAGATACAATCTGAGTAAATATCGGGCCTACTGAGTTCATCCCTGCATACCGAGACATATGACTCCAAATCTACATAGAAAAGGTACATTCAAAGAAGAGATGCTCAAGCGAATCAGGTTGCAAGTCACAAAGAGGACATGAAGTCATAAGGGAACCCGAAACATCCCAACTGCTCAACTTATCTTGAGTTTTCAGCCGTTGTTTCATAATCAACCAAAGGTTAACAGCATGCCGAGGAATACAGTAAGAGAACCACACCACATCAAACCATGAGACCTTGTCACCTCTAGGCCGAATACAACTCCAAACCATGCTAACCGAGAACGGTTTCACCAGCCTCAATTCATTCCTCCATTCCAAAAGATCACGTCTGTCTAAAACATTCAGCATAATAATCGATTGGAGAAACGAGTATTTATCACTCAACACAGGAGGCCACGAGAAAGCACCATTAAAAATAATATCCCGTAGTTTAGACGAAGGATTTAAACTTGTCCTAAACATATCACGAGTAGAAATAGATGCAGCTAGAGGATAATTAGAACACCAACGATCATACCAGATAGATGTGTTAGAACCATCACCAACATTATGCTAAATGAACTCACAAATAATCGGCCTAAGTTGAAGAATCTTTCTCCATCCCCACGACATGTTCAACAGAGGTATTATCATAATAAATTCCGGTGAACTTGTTGGTTCCCAACTCGAACAAAAGATTTAAAACTTGCCTTTGTGTCACTTGTGAAATACGGCTCACCTCTAATTGATAAACTAACTTTAGAGGGGTATAAGGAGGGTTGTTCCGAGGATACGGACCCCGAAAGGAGAAGGTTTTTAATAGCTTCGCGCTTTCCCGCTCCTCCCTTCCTTTGTGCGTTTGTCTTTTAAAGAGCTACCATGAAACGAGTTAACTATTGGTTTAAGTTGTCTTATCATTTTGTCCGTTAAAATAAATTATGAATTAATGGTAAAACCAAAAATAATCTTCTTTTTCTTCGTATCATTTAATTCTTTTCTTATCCATCTTAATGTTTAATTCTTATGACGTCATTCGATTATCGTTTGAATCCAATTTACGCGATTAAAGAATGCTCGTCTTGTGGAAGTTTGTACACTTCAAACTGTGGTTGTTCGAAAGGGAGTCTTGAAGACAAGATTCTTGTTCCTAAACCCCCTCGAAATTGTGTAAGGTGTGCAAGGTGTGGAACCCCGGTTGATGGTCCCGTTTTGCTAAGGATGTGCTCTTTTACGAAGGAATTTATGGAAGGTTTGTTTACATAATGTGTGGAAAATGAATTTTTCAAAGATTCAAGGAACTCATTCCGAGTCTATCCGACGACAATACCAACGTTGTTTAGGCTCCTCGTAGCCAATCGTTGTCAATCAGGACCCCGGTGAAAATTCCTCACCAAGTCCTCCACACATTGACCATTGTTGTCACGAGTGCGGTGATTCGTTAGATGGAATCTTTTGTCGACAATGCACTTGTAAGTCTTGTGGGAAAGGTGCTCATTACGGGTATAATTGTCCTCCGAAAGTTCCGATTATCTCTAATCCGGAACCATACAAAAATGTGTGATGTGCCTCTTTATGAAAATACCACCCATCTTTACAGCTTATCTAGATTAGGTTTAGTCCTCTTAGCTTATTTTATCCTAAGTTTAGCTTATTCACCCACAAGTCCACAAATGACTTAAGCCATTTAGCTTTTAAAGCCTTTTAAGCAAACTGTCAAACTTTAAGCTTATTTTTAAGCTTATTGACAACTTTTCGTAAAAAGTTGTAGAAGAAGCTTAAGTGTTCTTAATGGCTTCCAAAGCCTCTAAACTTGAGCTTAAAAGCTCATTAAGCTATATTAGCTTATTGCTCCAAATAACTTCCAAGTTGAATCAAATGAACTCAGGTGATCATGCTTTGATGTGAAATGAATAGAATGAGTAAATGAAAGACTTAAAACAAATTTTTGACTAAATTTGAGCTTATGAACAGGAATAAGCTCAAAAGAGCTTATTAGAGCTTATTGAAATGAAAACAGCTTAAACTTGAAAAGTAAAACAATTGAAACTTAAAAACTGAATCTTATTACTCAAAACAATTAAGTACAAACTGAAAGATAAATGGTACAAGTGCGTAACACTAAATTTTAAAAACTTAAAAGAAAATACAAAAAATTACAAACTGAAATAAAAACTAACTAAAATTTTCTTCTGTCTTCTTCTTTTTTTATAACTGAGTCTTTGTGTTTGTTGTGTGAGAGGGGGAAAGCAAACAAATCCTGGCCCTTTATTTTGCCTTGGTGCTTGTTCTTATCATCAAACTCGTCGAATAAGCCTTGGTGCTTTGTGGGATTGCCAAATAGGACTAGGGGTTTAAGTTGTTGTTGTTGGAGGAGGAGTACTTGGTTCAGCAGTACTTACAAATACACCAGCAATAGTAATTGGTGCACTGGCAGTAGTAACAGGCTCAGCAGTTGTAACTCCAGCAGTACTAATTCCATACCTCCTTTGAGTCTCTGCATCCTCTTGAAACCATGAAATCCCTTCATCTTGGTCAGTTTCATTCCTCTCCTATTTGGATGCATCCTCCTGATCACCCAAACTCTTGTCAGTAGAAGACTCTATCCTGACTTTGAATAATCTCCTCTTGAGTTGTAGAGTTCTTGACTTTTTCTTCTTTTCCAACTTCTTAACTCTTTTCTTCAACTGTTTAATTTCCAAAGCTTGAGCATCCTTTACATTCTCCAAGTCAAGAACCCTGTCAGACAATTTTGTACAAATTTCCATCAATTCATTTAGTTTCATACTGTCCTCCCCACTTCCAAGTGTGTTAACTCTTGAGAGAGGTGGATCATTGGACTATTTAGACAACCTCTCAAACCTAGTTTGAGCAGGTTTGTCCTCCAATATGGTATCTTGGCACCTGGGACCACTACCTGAACCAGTTCCTTGAGGAATAGGCTCATTAAGTGTTGCCATGGATTGGGTCCTAAAGATGTTACCACTGTCATGCTCTGCTTCTAAGCTAGAAGCAGTAGTGGCAGCCCTTTCCATTCTGTCTTCCCTCTCCTTATAGACAGTCTCATCTGCTACAAGGGTAGTAGGTCCACTAGACTGAGATATCTCAGTGGCCTTTCTTTTGGTTTTCCTATGTTTTTGGGTCTTTTGGGGTTGTGATGATGATGCAACAATAGGCATTGGTTCAATATTAGATGGTGAAGCAGTAGTAGGTGTGTGTTGGGGTTCAGTGGATTGTCCTGAACCTTCACCCACTTTTGTTGGATGTTGTATCAGCATAGTCTCAAAAAAGGGTGTTACTCTCCCTGAAAAATCTTTTCTTTCCCTTCTCATTTTTGCAAAAACCTTTTTAGTATGAGAAGGTGGAGCATATTCATCATTAAAAATTGCTTCAAGATTTTCAATTTGATAGTTCAAAATTAGTTGTAAAAACCTTAGATACATTAAAAACTTTTTAGAATTAGGATCCAAGTTTCTAAACATACCATCAAAAATCAATTTAGAAAAATTAAATTTTTTATTCTTAGTCAAACTTATAACTGCAGATGCAATATTTATACCAAATTCATTCTAAGCAGTTGATTTAGAACTTAAACATTGTAAGATGATATGTATACGATACTTCCATTGAGGGGAAAAATAAGATTTATAAAACGTAAGTCTATCAGAAAGATTCTCATATCCTATCAATTGAAGGTTTTCAAAAATTTCAGTATTTATGAGACAAGCAATACCATCCTTATCATTGAATTGAAGATCTCTCCTCACAGATGATTCTGATATTACTATAGTCTTGCCATTAACTTTGGCACACGTTTGTCTTTCATTATTGACTGTTTTGATCTTTGCAGTAGACCAAAACTACTCAATATAAGACACTAAGATAGTAGGACTTACAGTTAAGGCATATCTGATAGGATTAGCATTCAAAAAGTCTACTATCTCATCAAAATCAACATTCTCTAGGGATTTTTCCAAGTAAGCGACCATGTTATGTGAACCAACATAATTTAGAGCCTCCATGATGATAATTATTGAAGTCGGTGATGAAATCGAGTGTGAGTTTAGAATTAAGAGAGTATTAAAAAGATTAATAATGAATATAGTGTGATCATATGCGCTTAAATAGGTAATAAAGGAAACCTATATGCGAAGTTTTCGTATTATAGACTAAGAATACTCTCAGCAGTTGTAACTCCAACGGTAACCTGGCAGTAGTAAACAGCCTGGCAGCACTAACTTTTGCCTAGCAGTACTAACTTTCTCACATCAGTACTAAGTTTCGCCCAGCAGTACTAAGTTATGCCCAGCAGTACTAAGTTATGCCTAGTAGTACTAAGTTATGCCCAACAGTATTAACTTACGAGTTACTAGTTTTAACCTTAATTTCATCCAAATAGTATTTTCAACCCATTCCAATCATCAATCTATCCAAATAACACCTCAGAGATTTAGCATTCCAATGCTAGCAGTCAAAAATTGAAAACGACTAACATCAAATGCCTTTGTGAGTAAATCTGCAACATTGTGATCAGTGTGAATCTTGATCACTTGAATTAATCTCTTCTCATATGAATCCCTGATGAAGTGATGTCTAATCTTAATGTGCTTAGTCTTTAAGTGAAACACTGGATTCTTAACTATGCAGATGGTGCTTTCATTGTCAATGAAAATCTTGGTATTCATGAAATTGTATTCATAATCTAGCATTTGATTTTGGATCCATAACACCTGTCCACAGCAACTAGATGCAGCTACATATTCTGCTTCAATAGTAGAGTTGGCAACTATAATTTGCTTCTTGCATTGCCATGAAATCAATCTTCTTCCAAGAAATTGACAATCTCCTGTTGTGGATTTCCTGTCTAAACTTGTACCAGCATAGTCACTGTCAGTATAAGCTTTCAAATCAAATGGTGAGTCCTTAGGATACCAAAGGCCTAATTTAGGTTAACCTTTCAAGTATCTAAAGATTCTTTTCACAGCATGAAGATGTGAAACTTTAGGTGTGACTTGAAATCTTGCACAAGCACATACAACAAACATTATATCAGGCCTAGAAGCTGTTAGATACATCAATGATCCAATCATTGATCTATATAAGTGAACATCAACATCTTCAGCTTCTGCATCCTTGAGCAATGGCTTTGAAGTCTCCATAGGTGTACTTGCTGTCTTCACAGTTGAAAAACCAAACTTCTTCAAAATTTCATCCACATACTTGTCTTGACTGATGAAAATCCCATCATCTTTCTGTGTCACTTGCAATCCTAAGAAGAAAGTGAGCTCTCCCATAGAACTCATCTGGAACTTCTTATGCATCATCTTCTCAAACTCAGTACACATCTCCTTCCTTGTAGACCCAAAAATGATATCATCAACATATACTTGAACTAGTAGAATATCACCTTTGACTCTTTTAATGAACAAAGTCTTATCTATCTGACCTCTCTTAAATCCATTGTCCAATAAATAGGTAGATAGAGTCTCATACCAAGCTCTAGGAGCTTGATGTAGACCATATAATGCTTTTTCTACCTTATAAACTCTGTCAGGAAACTCTGGATCTTCAAACCCTAGAGGTTGACAGACATAAACTTCCTCTTCAATCTTGCCATACAGAAATGCACTCTTCACATCCATCTGGTACACAACAAAGTCTTTGAATGAGGCATAGGCTAAGAACAACCTAATTACTTCAATCCTAGCAACTGGAGCAAAAACCTCATCATAATCTATTCCCTCTTCTTGAGTGTAACCCTGTGTAACTAGCCTTGCCTTATTTCTAACCACAATCCCTCTCTCATCTTTCTTGTTTCTGTAGATCCATTTTGTTCCAATGGCCCTCTTACCATATGGTAAATCTACCAATGTCTAAACTTGCTATAATTTAAACTGTAGAAGCTCATCTTGTATAGCTTCTATCCAACTTGGATTTTTAATGCTTGGATTACCTTCTTGGGCTCTGCTTGTGATAAGAAACATGCAAACAGACAGTCTTTATGATTGATTTTCTGTTGCACTGAACTAAACATACCATGTTTAGTTACACTCTTTGTCATCCTTCTGGTTTGAGGTGCTGAACGTATATCTCCAATGATTTGTTCAACTGGATGATCCTTGTGAATTCTGGTAGATAGAAATAGGACTGACAATGGGTATGTATGTAATCCAAATAGTCATGTCATCCTCTGCACCAACAACATATCATCATCTGAAAGACAAACTCTTCCAAATTAGGTATATTTGGATCATGTGCACATTAATAGACTATATTCTCATCAATAGCATTATCTTCTATGCCAGCAACATTAACGGTTGAACTAACAGTATTAATATTGTTAGTACTATTAACATTTTCATCCTTCTCTTGATTAAATCCCGACTCCTCTGTATTTGGCACCTCACTATCTTCATTCTATGGATCTTTAACATCCTTCTTTTCCTCCTCCCCTGATGGTTTAAATCCAGCATCAGGAGAATCCTTTGAACTAGAAGAGAATGATGGATCTTGAGTCCATAATGGTAGCAGTATGTAATCTTTGCTAGGTACTGTCTCCACTCTAGCTTTACCTACATTATTATATGCTTTTGTACCTGCACTACCATTAGATTGATTCCCTGCAGCAACTGGCTTATAGTTCATAGATTTTGTTAGTGTATCAATATCAAAAAGCCAAGTTGGTCCACTTCTTGCAACATTAGGTTTATTTTCAAGAAAAGTAATGTGCAAGTTCTCCTCTACTATCCTGGTTCTACTGTTAAATACTCTAAATGCCTTGCTATTCATAGAGTATCCAACAAAGAATCCCTCATCAGCCTTCCCATCAAACTTACCTAGGTGATCTAAGGTATTGAGAATTGTAACAGGACACCCAAATGGTCTCATAGCATTTTTCTAGCTTAATTTTCAGAAGATTGAAGTAGTCACTAGGACTTAGAATTAGTAGCACAGGTAGTTTGTAGGTAATATTACATATGTCTGAGCTTAAAGTATTAAATTTAGCTTATTAGGTCATCTGTTTGTAAGCTGCAAAATAGCATTCTGTTATTTTTCATTAAACTTTGAAAAACCAAAAAGAAAATAGAATAGATAGTTTTCATATAGCTTTCTCATTGCTTATTTTAATTTCAAAATAGTTTTCAATTATTGTTTTTAATAGAATTTTAGCTAGACTTTAAGTCTGCATAAATCAAAAAGCTACAACTTTGTTTTTTAAACTTTTTCAAAAAAAAGGGAAGATGAAAGTCGGGGGTGAGCAAGACTCGAACCCCCGACCTCAACATCCTCACCTTTTATAACACCTCACAACACACACTCCCTACCAACGTGCCCTGGGGTCTTTTTCAGTTTTGTAATGCAAAATCAATTCCTTATATACGTTTTAGCTCTTTTAGTATAATAAGCTATTTTTGCTTATTACACAGCTTATTCGATAAGCTTTGTTTCCAATTTTATTTTTCTTAGATTCTTAACCATTCAAGCTATTTTTTGTAATTTTTTCAGATTTTTCATAAAAAGTTTAGTATTTTTTATATTTAATTTTCTTTAAAATCGTTTTTAATTCATAAAAAATTATAAAAAAGTCAAAAAAATATAATTCTTTTTTAGAAAATTTTCTTTTATCATATAGTTTCTAGGAAAATTAGTTTTGCTTCCGTATGGTTTAATTTGCAAAAACTTATTTTTTAAAGAACGAGATTCATTCCCGTTCACATTTTTAGTGATTTCAAGCCCATATCTCCTTCGTTTTTGTTCTAGTTTTCTTTGCTTTAGCTTTCTAGTTAATTTAGACTTATAAAAACCAAAAATATTATTTTAGGACTTAATTTTGTTAATTTAGGGTTTTAGATCCCATTTAGGATTCCCGTTTTGCGTTTTTAGTTAAAATTTACTTTCCCGTATTGATTTCTTGTAGTTAGGTTTAATTGTTACTTTATTTGCTTACTTTTAGGATTTTAGAAAACAAATCATCTTCGAACCAATTCAAGTCATTGTCCAAATAACAAACTTGGTCTCAATTTCATAAATCTTTGGAAAAACGACCCGGTAATCACTTACCGGTAAATATACGTATTATTATATATATTTGTGAGAATTTTCCTTACTACCTTTGTCCTCAAGGGTAGTTTGGTAATTTCATATCTATTATATTATTTTAGGCGTATCATGCACCATTATGTCTGGAGAAATGGTCTAAAACTTTTTGCTTTGGTCTCCAAACCCAACATGCTGAGGCCTTAACAGCATTAGCCTCATTTCCCTTACTATCACTTACTACTGCTTTTGGCCTAACAGTAGTAACATTTCCCTTAACATTATTAACTTTTTCATTGAAATTACGATTCTTATTTGTTGTAAACTTGTTAAAGGGCCTTCTATCATGTGAATGTGCTCTATTAAAAACATTTGATGCTGGTTTTGCATAGTTCTCTGTTGGTCTTAGGTAAGCAGTAGATACCGCTGCTCTTGAAGAGTTTTGCCTAGCAGTATTAAGTGTTTTAAGGCCAAATTTATTAAGACTGCTTTTGGAACAAAATTTCCTTTTGGATGAGAGTGAGACATTCTTGGAGAATTTTGGTGATTCACCCTTCTAGCAATGTTTCATACAGGTTTTTCCACCATTTTCTTTTCATAAAAATCACAATCTTTGATCAAATGGTTAAAACTGCCACATACATAGCAAGCTTTATTTTTAAACTCAAAATTACTTCCTAATTTCTCAGTCAATAAATTATTCTAGTTTTTATGGTTACCTCTAGGACTTTGATTGTTTTTCCTAGGGTATTTAGCTTGCTTATTGTTTTCTACCTTCTTAACAGACTCACTAGGTGATTTCACATGCTCATTAGATTTAACAAATTCTATCTTAGCAAAACTAGGTTTTCTCTATTTAGACTTAGACTTAGTCTCATTCTCATCCTCACTGTCAGATATCTAATCTTTAATGAGTGGTTCACTAGTAGACTTAGGTTTTAACTTATTAGTCTTAGCTTTACTTGTTGCAACAACATATACACTAGTTACTGACTCACTAAAAACATACTCATCCATATCAGCAAGTACCAAATCAGGTTTAGGGGGCATGAAGTTCCCAGTATAGGGAGGTGGAACTGCATGATACCCTTCACTTGTATTGTACTTATCATTCACCTGACTATCAAGCACTTGACTGTCAAACCCCATACCAGTCTTAAACTTATCACTTACTTGACTATCTAACAGTTTGCTTAGATTCTTAGATGAATTTTCAAACTTTTCTAAGGTAAGTTTTAAATCATCTTTTTCTTTTTCAGCTTTTTCAAATTTCTTTCTAAGCTCTGTTAGTGCATTATCTCTCAACATAATATCAAGTTTTAAAATCTTTATGTCCTCTTCAAAAACAGCCTCATTCTTTTTATACACATCTAGTCTAGCCTCTACAGATTCTAGACCTGCTTTATAAGCTCCTACATTTAATTGAGACTTATTAAAATCTTTTGTTAAATTATCATAATGTTCTTTGAGAGTTTCATAAGATTTTAAACATGCTTTAGAACAAGTTGATACCTCAGAATCTGAGCTTGAAGAACTTGAAGAACATGAAGAAGTATAAGCCATAAGTGCAAAATTAGTAGGTCCTTCTTCAGCCTGGTCACTCCAATCATAGCCAAAGCCATCACACTGAGATACTAAAGCATTTGAAGTAGTTACTTCAACTGGCATAGTCCTTCTTGTTGTCTCCCTGTTTCTGTTGTCTTGATGCTTAGGAGCCCTGTACTCCCTAGCAAAACGACCTCTTTTGTGGAAATTATAGCATTCAACTTTGGTCTTGTCAAAGCCAATGGTATCAGTCCCATTAACACCTAGATTCCTTCCTGTCTTCTTGAGAAATCTCCTTGCTCTCATTGTTAGCATTGCCATCTACCACTTCAAGTCCATTTCCTCTAAATCATTAGGATCAATTTGCTTTAGGTCTTCATTGTCTAATTGTAAACTATTAGACTGACTGGCAAAGAAGGAGTCGATCACAGCATCACTCAGACTATCAACATTTGGTAAAGTAGAAGCATTATCCTTAGAGTTAGCAGCAGAAACACCATGAGCAGTCTTAACTGCTTCATTGGTGCTGCCAGTGATATTGGAAGACACAAAAGCTACATTTTGTGTGTTTTGGCTTATACTAGATGACCCATGACTTCAACTTCATAAATCTTTAGATTGTTGTACAAGTCATCCATGCTTAGGGTTTCTAAATTTGGTTTGCTCCTTCAAATCAGGGTATGAGTCTTTCACTTAGATGGCAGACTTCTTAATAACTTCAGATTCAGATCTTTTTGAGAAATAGTTTCTCCATGAATTTCTAGTTGACTGATAAGCTTTTGCAGCCTATCATAAATCTAGTCAAGTCCTTCTGAGCTATTTCCATTGAAATTCTCATACTGCTGTTTAAGAAGTGTCTTTTGTACTTTCTTTGACTCCTTATTACCTCCAGAGACTTTGCATTTTTATAGGAGTTAAACTTTAGTTGATGTTCATTTGGAAGAGCCATCAACAATGTACCTATTACCTTTAACTCATTCTTCCTTGCTAACTTCTCTTCTGCAGTTGTAGGAGGATATGTTTGCTCAACACCATCAACAATTCTTTTTGGTGGAGGTGAGTCACCATTTAAGATTACTTCCTAAAGAGCATAATCAGTCATTAAGAAGTACTGTTCAATCCTCATCTTCCAAAGCTCAAATTCATTTGGATTGAGCACTGGAAGTTTTGCCGTAACAACGACTTGTGCAGATACTGCCTCCATGTTTTCACAAACAAACAGATCTGGTATGTGTAGGTTGTTTCTTCTTATTCAATGTTTCTCAACAAGCTCTGATACCACTTGTTGATCCCACTTGAATAGATCTTGCTTAGCTTGTAAAAGGCTTAGTTACTTTGGATAAATCCAAAACAACTATGGTAAAAACTTTAATTGAATATATCAAAGACTATGCAGAATCTAGTCTATGATACTAAGAAGAATAAGCAATAAAACAGTAACAAACAATATGAATGACAAAATAGTTTACCAAACTTTCAGCCTTAATATAAAACGAACACTCTTAATAGTGTTATGGTTATACAAAACCTTGAAGCTATAACAAAACGATTTCTAGATGATATATGAATGAGATATATGAACTACATACCCTAGGGTCTCCTTTTATACACCAAGGAACCCTAATGGGCTTACAATACGTTTCTATTCTATCATATCTTTTCCTAAAATATCTCATTCTTATCACATAAGCAGCACTAACAAATACACTAACAGTACTAACTTATAACTAGCAGCAAAAACTCTTCTAGCAGTACTAACAGTTGTACTGGCAGTACTAATATTACTCTAACAGTAGTAATGACTTAGAACATTTCCTGCAGTCTTCACCAGCAGTAGAAACCATAACCAGTAGCAGTAACTTCATAACTAGCAGTAGTAACTTCAACAGCACTAAGAAGCCTTTTAATCCCAACAATACCCCAGGATACGCCGTATTGATACCTGTGTCGTATACGCCGTATTCGTTTAACAAATACGCCGTATAGACTGTGCTGAAAATAAAGACTGGATAACGTCCAGAAGGCTAATACGCCATATCCATGGGGTTTGGATACGCCGTATAGACAGTCTGGGAAGACAGACTCGATAAAAAATTGAAAATACATTCCTGGTTGTCTCCCGGCAAGCACTTTTATTTACAAAAAATTCTTTAAGTGAGACTTGCCCTAATTTAATCTCATCCTTATAAAACAATTTGGGGTCGAACGGGATGCCAAATGGCACATACAAATTCTTGATTAGGAAAATGAATGACATCCCTTTGTTAAGATGATTCCAAGTTATGATATTAAAATTTAATTCCTTGATAAAAGTTTCAATTTTGAAAAATTTATTAGATGTATCATGACTTGGTCAAAAAGCTTATTTGACCCATGTGCATAGGCACCAACATCGGTATTTATTACATCAGGTAACGGTTTGCCATATAAATCCCCCGAAGGGTGTTCAATATCGATTTTATCATCATCATTGTCCTTATCCGATTTTGAATCATTGGGATAAATTATGTTAAAAGGGAATAGATCATTAAAGTTTAAAACGTTTTGTTCCTCTTCATCACATTCGAACAATGATGTTTCATCTTTCAAATTAAATTCATCGATATGTTGAGGGCTTAAAATCGGTTCAGTTAATAAATCTGATTTAGACGTTTGAGCATCATTGTAAACAATGGCTGGAAATTCATTCTCAAAATCTTTAAAGAAGTCTAAATCATCAAAACAACTGACCGTAGGCTCGGGTGGTAGGAACGAAGGCATGTTGACTTTATCATTATTGTTTTTCGAATCTGTTTTTAAATTGTTGACATAAATTATTTTATAAGAAAATGAGTTTTTGTCAAAAATTACCGTGTAATCTTCATCGTCGAAATCGTCAAACGAAATTCTAAAGTTAATTTCATTGTTAAGAGAACTTACCGTAGGCTCACACGAGAGTGTTGCTTCAGATGTTAACGTGTCGTTAAAGACTATAGCTGGGAATTCAGTTTTAATATATCTGAGGTCGTGAACGTCTTTATTATCCCAGATCTTGCCATACGTAGCAGTTTCCTAGTTATACACCTTACCACGCCTACGAGCTTTTTCTTCCTCAAGCCTGATATGCTCATCCATTGTGACCGGTAATAAATTTGCTAGGAAAGAAAACTGTCAAATAGCTTAATACGCCGTATTGAGTGAAATGAATATGTTGTATTGATGATAGAGTCGAATACGCTGTATTGGTTTGAAAAAAAATTTATATGCCGTATGGAGTATTCGACTCAAAATATTACAGCGAACTGTAACAATACAGAAAACACACAAACACACAATATGCTAAATATACAATGCAGAAATCAAACACATAAAACAAACACACAAATATTCAAATTAATCTAAGCTAAATCTAAACTAAAAATACTAATAAAATAAGAATTAAACAACTTCACTCCCCGGTAACGGCGCCAAAAACTTGATGTGTCGTTGTATGGTGTTATTTTATGTATCAAGTTTTACCATTTATTTTATGCCGACTATACCTAAAAATAACACTTTAACGGGCAGTGTACCCGGTCAGATGGAGTTTCATGGTAAGTAGGGTGTCGATCACTAAGAGCGAGAGTGCTAATATCTTAATCTATCAGTATTTTAGTTATCTAAGTTAAACCTAAAACTAATGCAAAAGGGGGGTTTTAGCCTGAGAGACTGGCACGGTTTTGTGTATCTAACATAAGGTTTTGATGACAAGTAAAACAATAAACACACACATGAAAATAAGCAAATGATAGAGAAGCGGTCAGGAACTAATGTAAGGAAAACGTATCAACCATGAATTATCTGATAAGATGCTGGTTTGTTTAATAGTGCAATGATTGACTTATCTCGCAGGGGCATACATTCCTAGACTTAGGCGGTACATCTTCCTAAAACCTAGACACGCTAATCCTGCCATAATTAGAAGCATCCGCATAAAGCAAGCATTTGTTAATTATAATATATCTTAGGATATTAATAATGGTGCTCTTACTAGACCCTAGCTTATGGAGACTTTACCCACTTACTTCTTAACGACTCTTTATATACTAGTAGTCCATTGTCCGAGTCCTTACCAATTGATTAGAACGTACTCGTTGGTACCAAGGCCACCTTATGGCTCAACTAAGCTCACAATCAAAGGGAAAGGATAGGTCAATATTTGTGATTCTATGATTCTAGATATATAAATTGCAATATGGAGAGCTATCCCAGACTCTTAGCCTACACCCAAACAACACCGAAGTTGCAGCGCATTAAATATGTAGGACTAGACCCAGTTGAATGATAGGTCGCATACAAAAGCACGTAAACAAGTATAAGATGATAAACATAATCAAACAATCAACGATAAATTAAGACAATCGAGATAAACAAAACAAAACATTAAATCTTCATAAACATGGCTGATACCTTTAGGTATCAGCCGATAGTCATTGTAAAAATACACACGGTTTGATATACGAACGATTAAAATAAAGAAACCTCAATCGAACGTGTATTCGGTTGCGGGAAGATTACAAGAGTTTTCCTATGATCTTGAGGCTCTTTTCTGACCTTCTAGGCTCCTTTATTCGTCTCTTGGTCGACTTGGTGGTTTAGGGATTCACTTGCATACCTAAAACTAAGTTTAGGGTCGTCTATTTATAGTGGTCTAGAAGTCGGTCGATACGGCGTATTGAGAAGCTCAATACGGCGTATTGGATGACTTGGCGTGGGCTCCAAGAATAAAATATTCCAAAATTTTCTTGAGCTGGTATGGATACGGCGTTTCCGACCTCCTAGATACGACGTATCGAGCACCTCCGGTTCGGTGTATTAGACTTCTTGGGTACGGCGTATTGGGCTCCTCCGGTACGGCGTATTGGACTCCTCCGGTATGGTGTATTTGGGTTCTTGGATACGGAGTATTGGCTGAAAGTATGCTTTTCTTGATATTTGACCAAAGTATAATATATCGCGTATACATTGATATGGACACGATGCATTCTTCAAAGTCAGGAAATGGTCTTGAGTTCTTCAAAGTCTTTGATACGTCGTATAGGTCTAGAATAATACGGCGTATTTTCTGTCAGATCAGTAGACTTTCTTGAACTCTTCGTTTATGCTCTGAAATGCGTGCCTTTTAGCATAACTTCACCAAGTACTCCATAATTACTGCAATTCTCAAATACAAACGATTAAGTAATAATTCTTTGCAATAATTATATAAAATGGGTTAATTACATGGGATGATTTATGCTATAAAATAGACGTTATTTGATGTCATCTGGCGTACTTAGGGTATTAAGGCAGTAGCATTTATGACTTCATTTACTCTTCAACGTCAGATGGGAAGTGCGACGCATTAGAGAAATTGTGTTGCTTACTTATGGAGTTAATGTTGAATTCGACTAAGTCTTTATTTCCTTGACTTTGAGGATAAGTGCGGCGCACATTGGGTAAGTGCGGCGTACATTTGCACCTTTAGGCTTGACTCTTTATCTTTTCTTGTATGTTGTTTTCCCGAAGTGTATAATTACTTGATCTTTGTTGTGTTTGAGCTCGGGACGTCTTCAAGTGAACCTGCACATATTTCATGCTATTAAGTATCAAAAGTTCACGAGAAATGATAAAATATAAACAAATAACGCCACCAAAAACATGTATAATTTGGGCGTTATCAAATCCCTCCACACTTAGTTGTTGCTTGCTCTCAAGCAATCAAAGCGAAAATAAAATCATTTATCATGACGTGGAGAAAATTTGGATTTTACAAGTGTTTACAGGTTTAGATAACTTTTCAGGCATTTACATATAACTAAGCACCTCACATAGGGAAATGTGTTTGATTTGTAGAATTTACTCAGTTCACTCAGATAGGGTTTTATATATATTTTTGTGAAAACACTCAATTTGCACAGACATAATCTAGACAGCTACCATAGGCTTGTACTTGACACATAACCCTGACTGAAGGGCGGAACTTGATACTGATGCGGGAGCATATACTAATCTTTATGTGCCAAAACTTAAGCCTTTATTTATTTGAACTACTATATATATTAAACATATTTTTTTTGAATCGCATATAATAATAACTAAAGTTTGGCACAGAACTTTATTTTTTAACATTGACTTTTCACTTAGGTATTTCAGCAACTTAGCACTAAAGGGAGTGCTTGCAAGAATAGAAACTTTCGAGATTCATAACATATGATTAATCAGGCTTCAGTCTAGTAAATGATGATCAAGAACAAGTTCTAGAGCTTCTAAATTACCGTCTCACTCAAATATAATTATCAACCAATACCATTGTTTCAGAAAAGGCGACAAATTACAAATACACAGTCGTAACGACGGATGAGACACTTGCAACTGCATTCAAACCTTAACTCGAACAAGCTAAAGGCATCCATTATCTTGGGTACCAAAGGTGGGTACCCGAATATTCTAAAGGCTTATAATTCTCACAATTTAGTGGACTGAGTTGTGCTAGCTATAATGTCAATCCGGTTGGATTTGTCTTACTAAGAGCATTTTTTTAATTTCAAAACATATAATAAAATATTAGTTAATTTTTTAATAGGGCAGACTGTGGTATATCCTATATCATAACACGGGGTCGATTCTTGGATTTGGCTAGTTTCTAGAGAGAGAAACACTAGAGAGA